>JBBPTO010002105.1:0-12074 GCA_038094155.1 Pulveroboletus cf. aberrans
TTGGTGGGGCGGACGTCGGGCAGGGACAGGGGACGGAGATGGAGCCTGTCGTGGAGAGGGGGACTGTTCTGCCGCTGGTGAGCAAGGCGCGGAGTATGAGCGGGGGACCGACGGGGCCTGCGCATCCAAGTCCGTTGTCGAGGCTCGCTGGACAACAGCGGTGGATGGACGATGAGGAGGAGGTACCACCGACGGGCGTTCCAGGACAGGGAAAAGGAAAGGGGCAAGAGTTGGTGCCGAGTCGACGTCGGCTGGAAGACGACGACGCGAGTCCGTCGTCGGTATCTACAGACTCGGACGGCGAGCGGACCGACGAGGAATCGGAGGGCGAGTTGCGGCGACGCGTCGTGCGATCGCAGTCGATGGCGCGTTTCCGCCCGCGCAAGGGGTCGAGCGGGCATGCGCACGGACATGTTCACCCACACGGACACGGACACGCGCACGCGCGACGGGCGTGCCAGCCCCGTCAGCGGAATCTCCGAAACATGGCCAACATGGTGTGCATGGAAGACAGGAGAGTCAGGGGAGCGCAGAGACGGTCGTCGCCGCATCACTTCGGGAGCCGGAGAACGAGGTGGGGCCGGTCGAGGTGGGCAGGGACGAACGTGAGGAGCCGGCGGCGTGGGCGGACATGAGCCATCAGCGGCGGGTGAAGGTCATAGAGGAGGAACGGCGGCTGCGGGAGGATGGGTGGTGTGCGTTGCGGGAGGCGCTCGAGGTGTATGCGGACGAGGTACGTCGCCTGATGGCTTTACTAGGGGACTTTGGGATTGACGAGATGGATCAGGGCGACGTACAGATGTGCGCAATGCTTGCGCTGGTAGCTCCCGAGGAGCTCAAAATGAATGTCGGTCGGACGATCCAATTCGTCGAGGCGTACATCGGTGAGTGGGTGATAGACTGGCCGCAGGAACAACTTCTGACCGACTGTGCTAGACATGTTGGTGTGATTTCGGCTGCACACCTGCGCTGCCTATATGCGCAAGTATTCCAAGTTGGACGACGTCCAAAAGTCGACGAGGGTACGTCCCGCCGAGTGTCTCCGTACTTTATAAACCGACGAATGGCGAAACAGCTCGAGACCATCATATATACCGCATGCCACAAGTGTCGGAAATAGGTGGTCGCCGTTCGTTCGAGGAACCCGTTCGTGAAGGTGACCCACGCGATATGCACCATGTGCAAAGAGGCCGTAGTGAGATGTTCGATATGGTGCGTGTGGACCTTTGGTGTATCCCATGTTCGTATACTCACGGAACCAGTCATCTTCGGGTCCACACCCTCCTCTTTCAATGTTCGGTGTGTTCTCGTGGCAGCCATCAAGAGTGTTATAGACAATATTACATAGAACGTTCAATGGTTGGGCTTCCTGTGCCTTCAGGTGTACATGGGTGAAAGTTGGTGAGGGAGCAGCATGAGGGTTAAGGATAGGAATGGACGGAGAGCAAAGTTGAGGACGGGTGAGAGGGGGATAGTGTCAAAGTCTATAGTGTGGGCAGAGATACCCAATACTACTATCTATCTGTACAACCATAGGTAAATAAATAAGAAGGGTCTCACCTCAGCCAGATGCCTAAGGAAGCAATCACAACTGAGGTGAGTTGAAGAGAATACAAAGATTAAATAGTGAAATGGTATGTGTGCATTCTAACTCTGAAAAACTCTGGTCTGAAGTTAAGCAAGGGTAAGTGAAGTGCATTTGGAATAGTTCAAGATGAGAAAGGAATGGTTCAAGAAAAGTGGAACAAGTCATATGGTGTGTTAAAAAGTGGTATGATGTGTAAAGCCATATTCCTGAAATGGATAAATGCAACTCTGGAGTGGATGGAGTGAAGGATGTATGAAAAGAGGGCAGAGCACCCTTGGAGTTGTACCAGAGTTGTACCAGAGTTATATTTTGACACTCCCACTTGTGTGCATATGAAGTCCCATGGCTCAAACAAACTTCCAGTGTTTCTTCTGAGTAAGTGGCTTTGTGAGAATGTTTGTGACCATGTCTCTGGTGGGGACATACTGGACTACCACTTCTTTCTTTCCAACTAAGTCATTCTGAATGAAGTGATACTTTCATTGGATGTGTTTGGTCTGGGCACAGAACTGCAGATCTCATGAAAGGATGATGGCAGCCCAATTGTTGCAGTGGAGAGTTGTAGATCAGAGTTGCAGGTGTCTGATCTCCTTGAAAAAGCTGCAGAGCCAGGCCAGGTGTTGCCCAGCATTGCTAGGTTCAATGTACTCCAACTTCATAGTAGATAATGCTACCATGCTTTACTGTTTGCTTGACCAGAAAATAGGCCCTCTATTGCTGATAAAGAGATATCCAAAAATGGAATGGAAGTTATCTGGGTCTTGTGACCATCCTGTGTCAAAGTACCCATATGTTAAACTTATACTGGGAGAGGGCGAGTACAACTCTGGAGGAACTCTGAAGGGGCCAGAGTTGTGAGGGTGTGGATGAGACTTGGCTTCACTGTATGTGGTGCGCCCATACTCAAGTTTGGTGGTCTCAAATTTATGGAGGAGAGAGAGAAGGGTTGGAGATCAGAGGTTGGAGGTCAGAGTGAGTCTTCAAGACTCGAGAGGATTTTGGAAGGAAGTTAAGTCAATATTCAAACTGAGGTATGTACAGTGCTGGAGGTACAGTATATATACTATGGAGGTGTATCGGATTTGTAACAGAGTCGTAATCTATGAGTAAGAATCGGAGGTCGGGAACCTATGAACCAGAGCTGCACACCAGTGATTTATAAACCAGCGCTGTGCAAGCACAGTGCGGCAAGAGAACAGAAGTGAGGCTAGTACATGCAGAGAACAATAGAAAGACATGTAAGAAGAATATAAATGGATAAGGTCCAACAGTAGTACAAAGTGTAGTTAAAGGAAAACGAACCAGAGTTGGTATGGAGATGATGACCAGAGGTGCAGAGTTAGACTTGTATGATTTTTGGGATATGACAGTATCCCCCTCTTGGGACTGAACCCCTGAAGTCCCTTGGGAACAATGTGGAGTTAGCCATTATCAGAGTCTGAAAGTCCATATAAAAATTTGGCAGAGTCAAATCCTGGTTTGACCATCAACCACAATCATGTCTGGTACCAAAGACATCAAAACCTGGCCCAACATGTGCCTCGTGGAGTGTGAGGACAACAATGCCTTGTGGGAGGTGAAGGCCACCAAGTGGAGGAGGTGGATCAAGGTGAAGAAAGAGGAGGAGGAGGCACAATGGAAGGTGGTGGAGAAGGCCACTCAGAGGGTGGCTGAGGAGGAGGCCAGGAGAATGGTAAGTGTGGTGCACGTGTCACATGGGACAGCTGACAGTGTGCAGGTCTGGGTGGAGCAGAGCTCCAGCAAGGGGAAGGAGCAGGTGGTTGTGCTCGCGGACTACCTCTGGTGCAAGGACCGTGGTCTCAAATGCGAGCTCAGGATCAGCAAGTCAATGTCATGCATCGCGTGTCAGGAGGTGAAGGTAAAGTGTGAGTGGCCGGAGGAGGAAAAGATGGAGTGAAAGAGGCAGAGAAAGGCAGAGGGACTGGAGGGATCATGCAAGAAGCAGCAGTCCAGGGAGGTGTCAATGGAGGCTGGAGGGTTGTCAGTGGGGGGCTTCAGAGCAATCACAGAGGTGGTCACGAAGCTGTATCAGAGTGTCTGGGTGCTGTGTGAGTGCCTGGATGAACAAAATGGTCTGTTGGAGAGGTTGGTGAAGTTGAAGGTGGAGGAGGTGTACGGGGAAATGGAGGTGAGATCAGATGATGAGGAGGATGAATGGGATGTGAAGAAGGAGTTGGATGAGTTGGCAGAGAAAGTAGATGAGGTGGAGGAGTTGGCAGAGGAAGTAGATGAGGTGGAGGGGTTGGAAGTGAAGTAGATAGTGTCTGACTGCCTCTGTATATAGGAAATGGTGTGAATGTGAATGGAGCAAGCAATGGAGTTAAGTGAAGTGAGGTCCAGGCTTGGCAGGATAATGGAGGTGATACTCTTTGACAAGTTTGGAGGTGTGTCTGAGCTCCATGGCTAGTAGCCAGGAGGTTTTTTCATCAGTACCTTTGTAGCTGGTCCACTTGATGAGATATAGCACCTTGCAATTGTGTCTTCTTCAATCTATCTTTGAATCGAGGATTTCAGCGATTTTGAACTCTGGTTCTCCGTTGACTTCGATCGGAGGTAAAGGTGGCTGCACTCTGTTGGGGATGGTATTGGGAATGGAGGGCTCTAATTGAGAAACATGGAACACTGGATGGATGGACTTCATTGACTTCAGAAGACAGAGCATGAAGGAGAGACTACCAGCCTTGGCAATGATCATGTAGGATTCCAAGTTCTTTTCTGAGAGCTTCTTGGAGAGGCATGTGGAATGGAAGAATTTGACCTTGATGAAAACCTGGTCACCAACTTTGAAGTCCGGTGCCAGAGTTCACTTGGCATCTGCAGATCCATGGTAATGTATCTGAGCAGCAGCTATCTCCTCTCGGAGGAATTCATGAAGGGAGTCGAGGTCGACAGAGTACTCTCTTGCTTGGGCAGAGGTGAGGTCACGCTCTGGATGTATGGAGATGTTTGGATGGTAACCCTTATTGGTAAAGAACAGTGAGACACCTGTATTCATGTTCAGAGCATTGTTGTATGCGAACTCTGCTAGGGGCAGGAGTTCGGACCAGTTGTCTTGCTGGTAGTTGTAGTAGATTTGAAGGTACTGTTCAAGCATTTGGTTCATGCATTCTGTTTGACCATCGCCTTCTGGATGATAACTGGTGAAGAGATGTTGAATGACCTAGACTGCTATAGGTCTCCGGAAAGGAAACTAGCAGGTCAGCAACACAAAGAAAGAAAATGAAGGGATGATTTGTTCATCCCAGGGAGAATTCGTAGAGTAGAGCTCCACGGAAGAGAACCACAGGACTTACAGGAGGTGAAATGGATGATGATCTGGAAGAGCTCCTATGCTTCAGACACGGCTGACGAACACAGGACTTGATTCTTCACAGATCAGGACAGAAGAATGATGATGATGATCACAGACATGGCTGGATCACTGATGATGACGAAGAAACTGAACTCGAGATGAATGGAAGATAGATGGCAGATAGATAGATGATAGATAGATATTGTCCTCCATGTGAAACACAGTTTTTATAGTCTGGGCACACCCGAGACTCTAAATACATATAAAGAGCATGACCAGATTGGAAACCGGATCGACCAGATGTACAAACGTAAGTGTCTGGTGTAGTAAAATGAATGTTTGACTTACCAATGGGTGACGGACGAGGACAGATTGGATTGGATATGAGGAACCGGATCATGCAGGATATGCAGGATATGCAGGATACAAGAACAGGGAACTACCGTTCCCTACACCAGAGGTGAAGTGGAGGTGGATGTTGAGGGCTTTACTGAGTGAGTGAAAGAAGTAAGAGATGAACTCTGAACCTCGATTGGAGGTGATGTGGGAAGGAACTCCATGCTTGAAGAAAACATGGAGAAGGAAGAGTTTTGCCAACTTCAGAGAGTTGACCTTGTTGTTCATCAGGATGAGTATGCATTGCTTTGAGAGATGGTTCACGACAATGAGGATGGCAGTGTATTTGGAGGACGGAGGAAGTTGTTTGATGAAGTCCATGGTGATGGAGTTCCATGGCTTCTTTGGGATGGGGAGTTGTTTGAGGAGCCCATTGGGCTTGTGTCTAGAAACCTTGGCTCAGGCACATGTGGTACAGGAGGAGATGTACTCCTTGATGAAGGTCTGGATGCTGGGCCAGGTATATTCGTGGCGGATGAGTTCTAGTGTACAGTTCTGTTCAAAGTGACTGGAGATCAGATGGTTATGTTTGTATCAGAGGACTTGGAGATGGAGGTCCTTATTATCAGGAATGTAGATGTGATCATTAAGACATAGGAAACCATCAGAGTCAATGGACCAGCGAGGTCTGGACATGGATAGATGAATGGAGGCAATGGGGTCAGAGGGGAGTGTGGAGAGGATGTCGTTGTGAAGGGTTTTGATGTCGAAGGAGGTGCCAGCATGGAGAACGGGCGTGGCAAGGATGGTAGCACAGAGTGAAGTGGTGAGCTGTTCTTGGGTGAAAATGGGGTGGAAGTTGTGGGAATTGACATGAGCATAGTCACTATCTCCCTCTTTGGGATAGACATTCCATCATCTAGTCAAAGCATCCGGCTTTGCTCTAAGGCATCCAGGGCAGAAACGGATGACCATGTTGAACTGGGAGAGAAACTCTGACCAGTGGGCTTGTCAGTGGGTCAGGAGCTTAGATGTGGAGAAGTACTCCAGGTTCTTGTGGTCAGTGACAATGTCTACTGGAGATTTGGAGCCCTCGAGGTAATGGCACCAAGTTTGGAACACTTCATGGATGGCGAGAAGCTCTTTGTCGTGGGTGCCATAGTTAAGTTCAGGAGCAGAGAGGGTATGGGAGTAAAAGGCTACTGGCTGGACTTCATCATCCAGACATTGGAGGAAAAGGATGCCGGTGATGGCATAGTTGGAGGCATCAGTCTCAATGATTAGGGAAACATCAGGGTTCCAATGAGTAAGGATCAAAGCAGAGGTGAAGGCATCCTTGAGATGCCGGAATGCAGAGTGACAAGAGTTGTCAAAATTCCAAGAGATACCCTTACAGGTGAGGCAGGTTAAGGGGACAACAATGGCAGAGTAGTCATGGATGAAACACCAATAGAAATTAGTGAAACCAAGGAAAGACTGAATGTCTTTGATCTTACAAGGCTCAGGCCAGTCTTGGATGGCTTTGACTTTCTCTGAAGACATGGTCAGTCCGGTTGGAGAGAGCTGGTACCCGAGGTACTCGATGGAGTCAGTGTGGAACTCACATTTTTCAGGCTTGCATAGAGGCCATGTTTACGGAGTCTCCAGAGGACCTCTTGGACATGCTCTTTGTGTGAAGTGTGGTCTGGAGAGAAAATGAGAATGTCGTCCAGGTAGACTATTATACAAACATCAAGTAGATCAGCAAAGATGGTGTTGACAAACTGCTGGAATGCTACTGGAGTGTTTGTGAGGTCAAATGGCATTACAAGCCACTCATAGGAGCTATAGCGCATGCGGAACGAAGTTTTCCACTCATCTCCTTTGGCAATGCAGACCAGGTGGTATGCATGCTGGAGGTCAAGTTTTGTGTAGATCTTCACATGGCTTGGAGCGTCCAGGAGATTGGAGATGCAGGAGAGCAGGTAGCAGTCTTTCTTCAGGATTTTGTTGAGTCCTCGGAAGTTGACACAAAGGCAGAGTGAACCATTCTTCTTGCAGACAAAGAGGACCAGAGCAGTGTGGGCAGAGGAAGAAGGGCAGATGAAACCCATGGAAAGGTATTCATCAAGGAACACACGGAGGAAGTCGAGTTCAGAGAGAGAAAGGGAGTAGGTGGTGCTGATTGGAGGGGAGGCACCCTCTTCCAGGTTGATCTTCAGATCATGTTCGTGATGGGGAGCAAGCTTGGAAGCCTTGCTCTTGCTGAAAACATCTGTAAAATCATGATATTTCAGAGGGACACCAGAGAGATTGGCCAGATCAGGGGCAATGGAGGCAGAGCGGAGGTTGCTTTTCAGAGGGTGGAGCTGCAGGCTGAACTGCACAGAGCCTTCCAGGCAACAAGCCAATGTGAAGGCTGGAGCACTGATAAGCACAATTGGCAGGGCCTTGCATTCTGAGAAATGCAGTGTATCGGAGGAGATGGTGTCAGCTTTTGGAGTGGGTTCTGGGGGCTGTGGAGGTGACCTCGGGGGTGTTGGCATGGACTGTTCTGGTGAATGGAATGAGATACTGCTTGAGACCCAGTCAATCAATGGATTGAAGTGGGTGAGCCAGTTGTGTCCTAGAACAAGGGAACAGGAACCATTCAATGGAGTGACATAGCATGTTGTCAGAATGATATCACCAGAGGGGAAGCAGACAGAGAGGTCAATGGCTTGAGTAATTGTGGAGTTCATGGTTCCGTCAAACAAATGGAGTTGGAGCAGAGGAATGGAGTATGGGGAATGATTGTGTTTATTGATAAAAGAATTATCTATGAAACAGTTGGAGGATCTGGAGTCTACAAGTGTGGAAAATGAAGGAATTTCATACGAGAGTAAAGAGATGGATGGCATGAGGGATTTGGGGTCAGAAAGAGAGGACATGGTAATATGGATCTTCTTGAGTGCATGGGGGGAATCAATGCAACCTCTGTTCCATGCAGAGCTTTGGAGGTCGCTATCTATTTTTTCGCCTCTGAGAAGGCCTCCAGTTTGCCTTCCAGAGGAGCGGTCTTGGTGGTGCAGGCTTTTGAAGCCTTGGATGTGGACTTTGGGCACTTCTTCACCATATGTCCTGAGTGACCGCAGAATATGCATAAATTGTTGTTGAAGCAGCATTTGCATTCAGCCATGGTGAGCTTTCTGTCCTTTCTGAGTTTTGAGGACAAGTCCTGTTTTGGAGGAGTGAAGGCTCCAGAGGAAGTGGAGGTGGTGGCAATCTTTGCCTTGATCTCCTTGGAGTCCTTGGCAGTGCCAGAGTTGGAGGTGGATGATGCAAAGGGTTTCTTGGATGATTTATGGGGATTGGTGGATGGCTTGGTTTGATGAGTGATCTCGGATCTATGCTTCCAGTGGTGGGTGTCGATGGACTGGGCGAGGTAGCAGAGTTCAGGAAGGGACAGAGGCTTCCTGATGCAGGAGACCTCATCCTTGATGCAGTCTGGCAGACTGTTGTAAAAGTGGTGCTGGAGGGCACCTTCTCTGTAACCTCAGACTTGTGAGGCAATCTGATTGAACTCAACGATGTATTTATTAATTTGCTGAGTATCCTTTATCATCAAGTGGTCGAGTTGGTGTTCCACATCTCTGACAGGGTCATGCAGACCAAAGTTAGTTTATAACTTTGAGATGAACTCCTTGAAGTTGTCCATCCAGAGTGGACGGAGTGCAGGATCTTCCATCTGGAGGAGGTCCAGTTCGAACCATTCCAGAGCCATGCCCTTGAGGTATGACTGTGCGAATGTTACTTTGGCGTGATTGGTATGGAAGGCCTTTGGGTGGTCTTGGAAGTTTAACTCACACTGGATCAGGAAGACGTGGAGTTTGTGGGGTTCAGTCCTGTCAAACTGGTCTGGTTCCTGGACCTTAGTGCACTGAGAGGAGCCAGAGGAGGAGTGATGGGAGAAGCACGCGAGTCCTTGAATAGTGTTTGTGAGAGCGAGAAGGGGATTGAGGGGCACGTTCCCATTGTCTGACTTGGGGACGAAATCCTGATCATCATCGGATGGGTTGAAGACATCATCCAGGATGTCCGGTGTAAGGAGCTGTAGCTCCTTAGGTTCGTATCCGGTCTATCCACGTCCAGTTGACTTTTCCTAGGTCGTCTACAGTCTCTCTCAAGCATGCATTCAAGCCGCGTACCATCTGTGTCCTATCCGTCATTGATTCGGTCCCAGTCCACCCTCTATCATATGTATCTGGTCCATCCGGATCTGGTTTCCTCTCTTTTCTTGGAGTACTTACCATTCCTCACCCGTCCGTATAACCAGATGTGGTGTGGCGGTGGTCATATTTCCTTTTTTTATTGTCGGTGATCTGTTCCCACTGATAATGGAATGATGGACACTATCTTTAATTACGGGTACTTATGTCACGGCTAGACTAGCTGTCAGTCAAAAGTCAAGGGAAATGCCCTGACTATAAAATTTGTACCCTCCAAAATTGTAAACACCTTTTTTTGACTCATCAGATCCCATCTGAACCTCTGTGATGTTTCCCCTCATCGCTGTCCTCATCGTCCTCATCGTTCTCCTCATGCTCAGTTCTCGTCCTTGACCGGGTACTTTCGATCCAGTGAACACTCACTACCAGATATGCACCGGATCCTTACTGGATACACGCCGGATCCCTCTCAAACTCACAGGGAATGCCTGATCCTGTCCCCTTCTCGCCTTACAACCTTTAGGAATCCTTTAGGGACGAGTACCACTCGTACCCTTCTTTACCTTTTGTCTACCTTGGACTAGTCCGGCAGTTGGCATCTCACCCATTTTATTTGTCTTTCACTGGGTCATTGTCAGAGGTGTCTGAAGGGTTGGAGGGATCTTCAGGTCCATCTGAGCCTCCAGGATTACCACCATTGTTGGGAGGAGTCTGAAAACCTTGGTCTTCATCGTCTTCCGGTAATTATTTGATACGTGCTCCTGGAGTTGGAGAACACATCAGACTGCATTGAGAGGCAGATGGAGTATGGTGGGCAGAGAAGCTATGGAACTGGTCTATGAGCTCCAGGCCACAATGGCTGGAGCCAAAGGTGCTGAGGATGTTATAACGTGGGGAGTGGGGTGGATCAGTAATCACATAAGAGCAGGATCTAGTGACACGGGTAGACATTGTGAACTCTTGAGCAAGTGAGAGTTCGAATATACTGTTAAACTTATACTGGAAGGGGGCAAGTACAGCTCCAGAGGAACTCTGAAGAAGCCGGAGTTGTGAGAGTGTGGACAAGACTTGGCTTCACCATATGTGATGTGCCCTTACTTGAGTTTGGTGATCTCAAATTTACAGAGGAGAGAGAGAAGGGTCGGAGATTGGAGATCAGAGGTCAGAGTGAGTCTTCAAGACTTGAAAGGATTTCAGAGGGAAGTTAGGTCAATATTCGAACTGAGGTATGTACAGTGCTGGAGGTACAGTATATATACTATGGAGGTGTATCGGATTTGTAATGGAGTTGTAATCTATGAGTAAGAATCGGAGGTCAGGAACCTATGAACCAGTGCTGTGCAAGCACAGCATGGGGAGAGAACAGAAGTGAGGCTAGTACATACAGAGAACAATAGAAAGACACGTAAGAAGAATGTAAACAGATAAGGTCCAACAGTAGTACAAAGTGTAGTCAAAGGGAAATGAACCAGAGTTGGTATGGAGATGATGACCAGAGGTGCAGAGTTAGACTTGTATGATTTTTGGGATATGACACCATAGAAGCCTAAGTTCATGGAGACTTCATTTCCATCACAGCAGAGTTTTATCTCCAGGTTTCCCTGGATGTATTGGAGTATGTACTTTGCCACTTCCCAATGATATGTTTTTGGTGCTGTGCTGAAATAACTGAGTGTCTCAACTGTGTATGCCAGATCTGGATGCATTCTGAGCATGAGGTACATTAGAGAACCAATGACAGTTAGGTATGAGACTGTTTTCCCTCCAATGGCCATCTCCATGATGATGGTGTTGTCCTCTGAATTGTTGGTGGAGAGAGAGAGATTGTAGACCATTGGAGTTGAGACAGGTCTGAAGTCTGTTATACCAGAGTGTTGTAGAACAGTTTGGACATACTGGAATTGGGATGAGGTGATAATTCAGAGTTTGCAGTTCTGTTTGATCTCCAATCCTAGAATGAACTTTGCCTCTTCAAGATCATGCATTTTGAATATGGAGGAGAGTGTTTGTTTAACAGAGTTCATGAAAGCCCAAGTGCTCACTGCAAGGAGAAGGTCATCAATGTATATGACCAGAAAACACACTTGTCCATCCTTTCAGAGGACATATAAACACATCTCTGCATCCAAGTGAATAAATTTGAGCTCTCCAAGCTTCTTGTCTAACATTTTGTTCCATGTTTGTCTGGCTTGTTTTAGTCCATACAGAGATCTTTGGAGTTGCCAGCAGTAATCTGGTTGGATCAAAATGCACTCTGGAGGTAAGAGGTAAAGTTCTTTATCTAGTTCTTAAGTTAGGTATGCTGTAAAGATGTCCATTTGGTCTAACTCCAAATCATGTTTTGCAGCAAGGGAGACAATGGTTTGCACAGAGTCTAGATTAGTGATCAGAGCAGATAACTCCTGGTAATCAACCCCTTCTTTTTGAGTAAAACGACATGTGACAATTCTGGCCTTGTAATGATTGACCTTTCCATTTTTGTTGTATTTTACATGGAACACAGGTTTGGAGGTGATGGGCTTTATGTTACGATCGGACTCTTTTTCCTCGCTTACCTACGCATGGGTACTAATCCCAATTCGGACGTTCTTTCCTTTTCACCGCTGACTACGATATCCTTACTCATCGTCCGATTTCCATCGCATTCCAT
>JBBPTO010002106.1:0-12059 GCA_038094155.1 Pulveroboletus cf. aberrans
GTTCGTCCCAGGGGAATTGCAGGTAGAGAATCAAGGGAATGCAACTGCAGGGCTTACAGAACTCCTTGGTAGTCAATCTAGAAGAGCTCCTAATGCTTCAGACATGGCTGACAAGCACAGGACTTGATTCTTCTAGGATCAAGAGAGAAGGATGAAGAGATGATCACAGACACGACTGAATCACTCTACAATGTCAGGGCTGGCATTCCATCCACAGAAGTCCAGCATATGTGCTTCTCAATACCCGCAGTCAACAGACTATAATGGGTGAGTAAGCAGGGTCAGTACTAGTGTGTTTCCAGAACCCAATGAGGGGTTATGCAGATTGCATCAGAGGTGGTTTTGGCTGAGTAGAGAAAGCAGAGGAAATTTGGTAAAGTGTGGAGGACAAGAGGGTAACATCTGTGGAGAGTGTAGGAGGTGATGTGGGGGTGTCAGAGATGATGGTCCTTTGAGGGGAACACATCAGAGATAATGCCTTCAAGGCATTGGAGGATCAGAGAAGTGTGTGACATTGTTGGGAAAGGCAAAGGTGGTGAAAGAAGATCAGAGTTCATGAGAAGTCAGAGGATGTCCAAATGAGAGGCAGGAGAGACAGGGGTGATGATGTCAGAGGCAAAGTAATGAGTGGATGCATTCAGGAGAGGCAGGAGAGAAGTGAAAAAGGAGCAATGCAACTCCTGAGGTTATGGAGGTCACATAAGTCATGTTCCTAAGAATAATATCTGAGGATCAGGTATGAGATCCAGAGATGCATCAGAGCATGAGTAGAGGCTACATGCAATGCAATCCTAAAGGTAGACTTGGAGACGGGGTCTCAATGCAGGAGGTGGAATGAAGGAACAGGGGCTGCATCTGAAGGTGATCAGAGCTATTAGAGTAAGCATCAGAGATAATGCTGTAGGAAACAGGAGTTCCCTACAGTGATATCCAGAGTTTTCCTGTGGTCCAATAGCCCCTATCCAGTGCTTCTACCAAATCCAAGACTGTTTCACTGCTGTTCATCCCAACCCGAGTCAAACTAGTTGAAGTCCAAAGGTCAGTTTTGAACCCAATATCTGGACTCAAGTTCCTGCACACTGGACTCAGTGTTCCCATGCCTCAGAAACCATTTTCATGGTCTGAAATCTGTCCAATTTTCATTCTTTTCATGTTTCCTTTACTGTACTTCATTTGGGTATGCCCAGATTACACTTTTGTATCTAGAACTTTGTCCCTAGACAGTATGAAAGTAACCACCACCATTCCTAAGCCTTGAAGTCTGGTTTCCTAAGCTTTTCCCTACATTTTCCTACATTTCCTCCTCAAGTCCTGCAAGATTAGTTGGTTTTCTAGCCCTACCAAATGGGGGAAAGCCAGACTTGAGTTTTACAGTGTCCTGTGGACATCTAGTGAGCCTTTTCTATAGCCCTTTTCCCTTTCTTTGCAATCCCCTTGGGTCAAGAGATACACTCACACCCCTATTTCTTGCATAGGACTACACTCTGGAGTCCTTTTTCTGTTTTACAATGCCATCAGAGGGGACATGGGTGAGAACATTGAGAAATGAATGGAGGTTGTCATTGTGACATCTGAGGAAGACATCTTGAGTGTGAATGATGTGTCAGAGGTTGTAAGGACAGTAGAAGGCAAGAGATAGTTCAAATATACTGTCATGATGCACAACTCCTCCAGGGCTTCATCCAATGGAGGTCCAAGGTATATTGGTCAACTCCAGGGCAGATAGATGCTGAAAGGGCTGAAGGTCCAACAGAGATGAGACAGAACCACATGCAGAGGTGATGAAGATGGAACAGGGTGGAGATAAGAGGTTATGGGAGTGAGAACTTGGCACAGGACTTATGTGTTGTGCCCTTGCCTACTGTCGGGTCCTTATTTCGGAGGTGGGAAGAAGAAGTGAAGAGAATAAAGGAAGAAGGAAAACTTTGTTGGGATTGGACAGAGTTAGAGGAGTGAGAACATCATTAAAGGACATCATTAAAGGACATCAAGCAACATCAATATTTGAACTGAGGAGTATGGAGGGAATTACTATGAGATCAGATTGGAGTCCAGAATGGAGAATGGAGGAAACCATATGGAAAGGTATAGTGATAATCAGAGGTCATAGGATGCTGAGAGATGATGTACATAGGATAAAAAAATGAAATGTAACACAGGAATAACATAGGAAGAATCATAGGACTGAGGAATGGAATGAACATAAAAGGATACAAGATCTGGGCCAATCATAATTGGTTCAACAGGGGAAGGGGTTCCAATATTGGATGTCCAATGAGGGGTAGGACAGAGTCCTTCAGAGGAGACCAGAGATGGGGGAATTGGAGTTGGAGGTGGCATAGAGGATATCAGAGGGATATTCGGAGGTATGGTGATAGGGGTTAGGATGGGATATGACAACAACCCTGCCAATGAAGTAATTCCAGATGATAATCTCATGGATGCTAATGGTTTGAATTCAGACAACATGGTAGATGATTAACCTAAAGCTTCCAGAGAGGATTCAAGTTTGTGTGACAGCATCACCAGCACAATGTGGTGGGATTATATAAACATCAGGCATGTATGTGGATTGAGTGTGGATGATAATGACAACAATGACAACAATGCTAACTTCATGTGATTGTTACAAGCTACAAATACATGATGCCAGAAATATGGGGCACTATTCCAGTACATAGAATTTAGGTCCTTGTCCTGTAACTCCATACCTTGTCAGATTGTGGGATATCCAGAGACATTGCATCTTGTCAACTCAGACAAGAAGCCAGTGTTGAATGGTGCCACAAAGCTGGCACTGGTTAGTATCTGGAGTGCATTGCAATTTTTTCAAAACCAGGTAATTTGTGTTGTACAACAGAGTATGGAATCCATCAACCATGTGATGGACTGAGATTGAATGTCATTCATCATCATTTCAACCACCACAGTGGATGTGACCATGGAGTTCAACTCAGTATCACTGTTGATGTGCCCAAGGGCCAGTGCCCTGTATGTATTGATGAAAATAGCAGATAGAGGAGGGGTAGACAGGGGTGGGACAGACAAGACAGGGTGGCATGTCTCTGCAGTGGAGGAGGGTTGAGTGTGATGGCCACCTTTTGAGTCCTGCTTGATATCCTCCATACAATCCATGGCCTAATGCACCATGCCTGTCAGGTTGTTTATCACAATTGATTGCATTTTAGATGCATGAGCTGCATGAAAGTACTTTGAGCACTTGCTGCCAGCAAGGAATGAGGTAATGGAGGATGAGGCTGCAGCACTCTTTTGTGCTTTTATGAAACCCTTTCCCTTCAAGAATGTGGGTGCTGATGGCAATGGTGAATTCTGACATGGTGAAGGGAAAGAGGAAGTCCCTGGATTGGCAGAGTCAGCAATTTCTAAGAAAGAATTTTTCAATTTTTATGAAGGGTGAGATGACTGTAAAGGAGGAGCCTAAGGGGAAGTTATGAGTGACAAAATGTTATCCATCTGACCCATAACATATTTGGCTTCAGTCACACCCATGAGCTGCAGGGTTGGAGAATGTCACATTGCTCCCAAGATTGAACAATTGGATCAAGTCCAAGCTGAACATAGACTGAGAGAAAAAGACACTGTCAAATGAACTGCTGCTAAAATGGGTTGACTGGGTGGTAAAGGCATCCTCCAGAGATTCATCATATTCTGAGTAGTCAAATTCAACCACTTGACCTGAACTTCCTGTCACAGAGTCTCCCAGCAATACCTCAGCCTTCTGCATTTGAAGTTGAGACTCCTCTGAGAACAATTCAAAACTGGCAGCCCCACTCAATCCTTCATAGATGTCACACATTCTAGAAAAAAAACAGCCATCCTGAGTTGTGAAATGTTGCTAGTTCCTTGGCCTGATCACTGATTAGAATGATAATATGCACATGTGTTGCAATGTACATACTTTGGTGTCAGGCAGACATGCCAGATATTGCTTTCAAGCTGCAATCTCATCTGGTGATGAGCTATCAACATTTGTGCCCTGAATTTATGACCAAGCACCATGCCCTGAGCCTTTGTTGTAGGTATCAATGATGCAACATATCTTTTTTATCTAGAAATAAATGTCTGTCAGCATACACTCCCAGATGATTCATAATTGACACTTACCAAATTGAACTTGTTCTGAATGGACTGACCATTCCAATTGCTTTCAAGGATCTTCATAACAGTATTGAAAACAGATATAGGAAAGCTGGAAGTATGTCCCAGTTTTGGTTTGAGTTTGATGAGCTCATCAAGGACTTGAAGAACTTCTTCCTCTGTCCAGTTTTGCCATTTCTTGGAGGTTGAGGGATGTACATTTGAGGATTGCATGATTTCGATCACTTTCATTCCACATAGAACAACAAAGGGGCAGAGCCTGAAGAGAACATGATACAGGGGAATGGGTTGTGGTGAACATTCGGCATCCTGGCCTAGTGGGGGATTTGAGACTCTGCCCACATCAAGATAGCGGAGTGGCGGACATCCAACACCAGTGCCGTAAATCCAGTTCCTCTTCCAATGTCATAAAATAGTTCCCCATCACCAACTTTGCATAGCTTATATATGCCCATATCTACGTATGTATATGCTCTAACTCCTGTCTATACTATCATATTTGAGTCGAGGATATCATGTAAACTAAGAAAACTCAACTTCTGACCATTTCCCCGTAAACTGATCATTCTCAGAGGATTTGATATGCTGACGTATATTGAGACAGGCGTGATAGTGCTCCAAACACCCATATAACCAATGATGGCATTCTAGATCAATCATGATGAATGATAACATGATTTCACACGTGATATTGTCTTATCTAAGGTTACAGCAGGTGGCATCCATATACAGACCTACTCTGATTCGAACAGAGCGACGAAGAAGTGCTGTACAGAAACGGTTCTGAAAAAAAAGCGAATCTAAAGAGCAAAGTTGACGAGTAAGGAGAGAATTGACTTCAAACACTGGATGAGGTAAGACCATGATGAAAGGGTACTGAATGAGCCAACGACGAGGAGCAGTGTGCGATGCAGCAAAACCTTGAGACCATGACAACAAAATCTAACATGCCATCAGTGAATGCACCTTCCGAGACAATGACATTACCTATTTTTTCCTGGAACTCTGCCTGCCTGGACCCTTGCCAGAACTGGTGCCCTGACCACGCTTCTTTTTCACAGGCCATTGGTTATCCTCGTCCTCAAGGTCTGTCAGGGAACCACCATCATTGAATAAGTTCGCAGCCACAACAGCCACTCTCTTTGTGGATGGGCCTGGAGTTGGGGGGTGAACAGGAGCTCAAGGTCAAGGGAGAAAAGACCGGGATTGTGAGTGAAGAAGATATGGAGGTATTCCTGTGATACCATCCTGATGCAGCGGAGTCTGAGGTATGTTAGTTGTGGCAACTTCATTAGTGGTTGTGGAGATATGACGAGTCAGAGATGGTGTGGATGGCCATCCACCAAGGTCCCCCTTGGATTCGCCTAGCTCAGAGTTCTCTACAGCCTTGTTGGCCTCATACTGATGCTCCATCTTGAGTAGGTCATCATCGCCATCATCCATGATGGTGGAAACCTTTGGCATTACCCCATTCACATTCCCGAACAAGAGTCTGTAACGAATCTGTAAGTAGAAGTATGGCGACAATGGTGAAACTCACTTGTTGTAGTGCACAACCAAACCATTGGCCCACTGTCAGTCCTGAGTTTTCCGAATGAGTCACACAATCCTGTAATAGTAATCGATGTAGTTGAACAACCCGTCTTGCTTGGTCCACTTTTTGGCCGATGAGATCATGAAACGAGCCTGTTTAAAGTCTATAAGCAAGCATCAAGGAACAAAATAGTATGCACATGCATGGCAGCATATGCGATGTGTTCCGGATCTACCCAGTTCATGTGATGGAGTTTTGCATTCCCTGCTCACGTTCCCTTCGCTCTCTCAGAGAGTGCAGATGACAGAGATGTGAATATATGCTTCATAACCTGTCATTTTGTGATCAGTATGTACCTCTCAGTTCAAAATCACTTACCCACTCAAGGAGATAACCCCAGAACAGGCCTTCACTGATCTTCTTTGGGTTGTAGTCTGATCCAGGGGTGTCACCGGGGTAGAGATAGGCAGGCCACACATTAGCGGTAACCTTGATTGGATCGGAAGGGTCGTCGAATTTCTTTTGCATGCTAAACAGGTGTCAATACAAGAGTGAATAACAAAGAAACGACGTACCCGCATGGATCCTCAATAAAATCCTTGAGATACTTAACCAGGCATAGAAGTTGAGCGAGTTGGGGATGGTTGAACCCCATTCATGCACAGCCAGCCTTTGTGTCACTAACTGGAGGCTGGATGACTTGCTTGTTCGGATTTGGGGCAGCGTATTGTCCAACAAGTTTGTGTAAATGAGATCCATCCTCAGATCGGATGTGCATGATGAGATTCTTCATCTGAGGATGCATGACATCAACGATAAGGAATGACTAAATAAGGGGAAAGACTCACTTCCTTGAGAATTCCATCGAGTTCTGCTGCCTTCATCTTCTTATTCAGAAGTGTCTCGAAATACTGCGCATACATCTGCAAATAACTGAAAATTCAGCCATAACGAAGCTTTGTCCAGCCATTGCTACATGGATTTACTAGTATTCCACATATATGCACCCCAAATCAATATCCACTCACATTTTTGCCAGAATATCCTGCGTTACCGGGTAGGCTTCACATACTTCATGTTCCTGTTGGAAGAGAAGATGGATACGGATGGCCTCACTAATGTCACAAAAGGCATTGAGACCACGAGGTATGTAGCAGGCAACTGAGAAGCACTGCTGCCGTCCGATGACCACCTCATTCTCTGCAGAGTCGCCATCCACCCTGTAGCAAGCACCATATTTAGATTTAGTTCTATGATCAAGAAGATTCTCTTGGTAACTCACACAAGAGTGGTTGGATATGCTCCCTTCTTTGAGGCTGGGCACTGTGTACCAGATAAAATGGTGGGTGATCAACATCTGACTCGGACTTGAGTCTGATTCTCCGAGTCCTACCTTTGTTTGTTTGAGATCGCTGCAGCCAAGGCTGGTGTGGGTGGTGTTGTTTCACGCGATAATGCAAGCATGGACATGATGGATGGGGATGAGATTAAGACGCGTTGAAGGAAGATTCACTGCTTATCTTGCTTAGTCATACATTTTCTTTGGGAAGCGTGTTCCCAATCAGCATGTATGTGCACCAGCATGTGCACCCAGAGCTCACCGATTGACTTTCACAGGGATTTCTTCCTTCATGAGGCTATCTACAACCTGTAGATTACCCTTTTGAGGTGAGTTCCATGATCTGATTCTTTGCAATGCATAAATTTGACTAACCAACTTTCAGATCTATGTGGTAGATACATTGCATCCAAAATCCATAATATACCAGGTATTTTGAATGACTCAGTGTGATCCTCACTCTCAAGTGATGCCAGATCAAGCCTGCATCTGGTGTGGTCTGACCTTTCCAACCCGCAAGAAGCTTTCTGGCCACAGGCCTCACTGTGAGGCTCAACCCACATTGGCTGACCTTTCATTCTGACCAGACCATGCTGCAAAACAAGCACGTGTCAAATCACTGAGTCCTGAGAATGTTTCAGAGCCACAAATTGATAAACCTGAGTACGTGGCTCTCAAGGTATGTTTATTTTTGATCAGCTATCTATGTCTAACAATTTTAGGTTGACCATGACACAGTGTTACCTTGCTCTCCTGAGCCATCTCCACCCCCTCAAGTTGTCCTATCACAGTGTTCAGGGCGTCACCTCCGCATGCCCGCTCACTACAATGACTTTCTCCCTGGCACTGCCACCCATCTTGCTCACATGCCGCCAACTTCACAGCAAAAACGTGGTCGCGTCGAAAAGTCTCCATCCCCTTCTGTACAGGTTGAACCTAACCTTCCAAGCTCTCCTAGAAATGAAGCAATCGAGCTCGAACCATTCACTACTGAGACCGATGCCATGGAACTTTACTGCACATACCCCCACCGTCCCACACATACTCCACCTGATACGCTGGCTACAGTTGTGGATGCACCTGGACTAGAGGGTGGAGATCAGCCCAACTCAAGCAACCCCCATGGTTCTCCGCCTGAACCCGACATCAATGATTATCTTTCGCCATTCACAAACCCGTCATCTGGTCTGCTTATGGCATACCATTATTCCGGTTCCACTACCAAGTCTGGGGAGGAGTTAGACCAGTTGCCTCAGTTCCTGAACCATCGAATTTTTGTCGTCTCGGATACAATTGGGTTCTCACATTTCAATGAGGCGGAGTGACTGGACAAGTTTCTGCTCAAAGGTGACAATCCCTTTCGTGAAGAACATGGATGGAAGTGTTCGAGTGTCAAAATCCCTCTTCCGAAGGAGCAGAAGAAGTTCTCATGCAAGGAAGACATTCCCCAGTTCAAGATAGGTGGTATTTACCATTGTGATCTTACTGATGTTATTCGTGCTGCCTATCAGGATGAGGCATTTGAGACATTCAATACAATGCCATATACACAATTCTGGGACAATGGAAATCGTGTCCAGGAGGTGTTCTCAGAGGCTTATGCATCTGCTGAGATGCATGAAGCCCATGAGGAAATTAACCGTCTTCCTTGGGAACCCGGCGATGACTATGAGCGTGTTGTTGCCATGTTGGCATTTTGGACAGACTCGACAAAACTCGCAGCTTTTGGCAGCACATCACTCTGGCCATTCTATCTGTATTTCGCCAATCAATCCAAGTATACATGGGGAAAACCAACCTCGAACGCATGTCATCACATTGCGTACATACCAAAGGTAAGTTGGCACCGTGGTTGGCAACAAGCTTTATTACATCTGATATATTTGTAGCTACCCAACAACTTTCAAACTTATTACATGTTTCACCATGGTGAGCCAGCGACACAACAAGTGCTGATGCACTGCAAGCGTGAGCTCATACAGGCAATATGGGGGCTGCTCTTGGATGAGAAGTTCATGGATGCGTACCATAATGGCCCCCTCGTACAATGCAAGGATGGTGTGATCAGGCACATTTTCCCCCGATTTTTCAGCTACTCAGCTGACTATCCTGAAAAGTGAGTGTCTCACCGACATCAAACTTAAATTGACGTCATACCTGCATCAGGATCTTGATGTCAGGGATCAAGTATCTTGGCAAATATCCCTGTCCACGGTGTCTGGTACTGAAAGCTGAGCTATCCCAAATGGGGACAGTGCAGGACATCAAGCAGTGCATCAAGCGCTATCGCATTGATGATGCCAGCCGTCGGTCACGCATTCGGGCTGCACAACGAATGATTTTTGAATCGGGAGTACCTGTTGACAGTGAGCGTATTCAAGCTCTTTTAGAGGTTGGCTCATATGTCCCGATCTTGGTGCGTCATGATATGCTTTGATTAAACAAGAACTGATATTTCTGCAGAATGCATTTTCTGATCGACTACACGAGACAGGGATCAACTTCTTTAAATTGTTTGTGGTAGATCTGCTTCATGAGTTCGAGCTTGGGGTATGGAAAGCAATTCTTATCCATTTGCTGCGCATCCTGTTCGCAGCAGGTGATTCAAAGATCCAGCTCTTAGATGAAAGGTATGCTATATTTTACTTGTGAGACAAACTGAAGTGCATCTCGAACAGGTTCCACGGTGTTCCCACCTTTGGCAGAGGAACTATATGGAAGTTCAGTGACAATATTTCAGCGATGAAGCAGCTTGCAGCCCGTGATTTTGAAGACATATTGCAGGTACATACTTATATATTAATTGATTCTAGACCACTCATTGAAAATATACAGTGTGCGATGACTTGTTTTGAGGGCTTGTTGCCCGAGCCACATAATCAACACGTTCTGGACATGTTGTTTGACCTCGCTTGTTGGCAGGGTTATGCCAAACTGCATGTTCACACAGAGGACACACTTGCTTTATTCGAGAAAGCGACCATCACGCTGCGTAAATCAGTTCAGAATTTCATGAAGACGACATGCGAGTACTATGATACTTACGAGTTGCCACAGGAAACATCAGCACGGGGTCGATGCGCATTAGCACTTGCTACAAGAAATCCAGGTTCAGCACGGTCAAGAAGCCTACAACGGAAACAACGGAAACTCAACCTCACGACATACAAGTATCATGCACTTGGGGACTATCCTTCAATCATACGAGAAATGGGTACGACGGATAATTACACAATGCAACCAGTATGTGTGTCTTGCATGTCCGTGAAGTTGCTGATAGTTTGATTTGAACAGGGCGAACTACAGCACAAACGCGTCAAACGACGATACCCGAGAACATCTAAAAACCACAAAACGATGCTTACATCTCTCACAAAGCAGGAATCTCGTACGCGGTATATTGACAAGTTACTCAAGGCCCTCCGACAGGAAAGCGGAAATAACAGACTGTTACCAAAAGGAGAACGACCACAGCGACTTCGTACAAGCCCTGAGGATCACCATCACATTGCAAAACAGTCAAGGGATGTGATAAATCTGAGCGTATGGTTAAGGGACCATGCGGGAGACCGGGCCATCAAGGTAAGTCACGCTGTGCAGCCCGTGGTTCAAGGTTGTCATTTATCCAAATTTCAGGATTTTCGCATGCGCTTAAAAGACCACATCCTCTGTCGGTTGCGGAATTTTCAATATACGGAGGACGACATTCATTTCAGTGACGAAGAGCGGGACTCGATCATAATCATCGATGACAAGATTTTCCGACACAAGGTTCTTCGAGTAAATTATACGACATACGACATGCGCAGAGAACAGGACAGCATCACTCACGAACATCCCGACGTCATGGTCTTGTCAGAAGAAACGGATGAATCACGACATCCTTACTGGTATGCCCGTGTCGTGTTCATATTCCATGTAGACGTGCGTTACTACGGAGACGGACAAGACGGAGAAAGAATACATCGCTTCGATACACTCTTTGTTCGCTGGTTTGGCCGCCATACTGACCTACCCTCCGGATTCACTGCGCGGCGGTTGCCAAAAATCGGGTTCTTGCATCAAGATGACCCCGATGCGTTCGGATTTTTGGATCCATGCGATGTCATCCGAGGGGCACATCTCATTCCATCTTATACCAATAGTACAACGTATGATCTACTCGGAGAGTCCTTTGTCCGCCCAGAGGATCAAGAGGATCAAGACCGGTGTTTTTTTGATGTGAACATGTGAGCGCTCTCATTCTGCTGTTTACACGCACTCACGAACTGAACAGTTTTGCTGACCGCGACATGTTTATGCGTTTCCGAGGTGGCGGTATCGGACACAAGGGTTCAAGACACTGGGATGAGTTTCTTCTCTCAGACGGGGGCACAGGAGCTGTTGGTAGCGACTCAGAAGAGTCGGATGAAGAAGATCAAATGGAAGGCGGCGAGTTGGATGTCGAGGACAATAGTGCCGAGGACGATGAAGGGCTCGAGGACTCGGAGGACTCGGAGGAGGAAGTGGAGAAGGGAGCGATGGGAGCAGCGAATACCAGAGGACGAGACGAAGAAGACCTGGCTATTGCAGACGAGGGAGAGGAACTCGACGACGACGTGCTTGCTGAGGAGGGGTATGGCGCACTGTAGTTCGAGCTATGGTCCATCCAGTGTCGTCATATATTCCGTTATCGTGCACATATATTTGTGGATCGTTCAGCTATAAGGTAGCAAGACCGAATAAATGTCTCGCCGCAATGGAAACAAACGCTTATCTACTGGGACGAACAATATCAACGGCCTGCGACGAAGGTTTGTGATGTGCTAAGCGCATATGACATCATGTTGACGCGCGTCAGTGTGACAGCGACACCGAGTCACGCGTCACTACAAGTCACGAATTTGCAAATGTTGGTGATGACCAATCCTCGTCCTCGATGCACGAGGACCAGAGGGTTGCCAAAGTCGACTCATCCAAAAGGAGACGTAAAAATGAGGGAAAGAAGCTTGTCTTCGTCTTGAATAAGATCGGTGCGTTTCGTTTTCTCCTTCTTTCGACTCAGCTTTCTGAACAGGACTCAGATCT
>JBBPTO010002107.1:0-12038 GCA_038094155.1 Pulveroboletus cf. aberrans
GGTAACACCAGAAATCTAATATACATTGTGTTTGAACAATATAAAGTATATTCAATATGATGTGTATCTACCAAATTGAATGGGCCAACCAGTCAGTGCTAAAAGGACAGAAACTGGCTGACTGGTGAATATTGAGTGAATGGTGTTGTTGGCCAGCTGGACACACACAGAACACAGTCCATCAGCCAACTGGCCAGTGCTAAGATGACAGAATTGGCCAATCAGACACACAGGACATGGTCAATTGACCAACTGGTAATTCACCAGACCAATATTTGATTGGCCAGCATTGGCTGGCCAGCAATTGGCAGAAAAATTCTACTGCTTTATGTGGATTTGCCATCAGAGAGAACAACTCCTGGCTGGTCTGGAGCTCCAGAGTGACTATGGGTGGAAGGGGTACAGAGGGAGCATCTGAGTGTTGTGGCATGCATGCTTGGAGTGGATGGAGTTGGCATGATGCATGTTTGAGATGCAGATGGAGGAACACATCATGTGGAGAAACTCTGGAACTCAGTGATAGGTTCCAGATTTCAGTGGTGGTTGGTGAAGATGCTAAGGAAATGGTAACGGGAGGATGTAGGGGAGGTTGTGCCAGAGGCATGAGGGGTTTGAGGGCAAGAGGTGAAAATGGACATAGGTACAAGAATGGAGAGACTTGAACAGTAGAGAGTCATAATATACTGTTAGAGCTGTGTGGGTGAACTCTGGTATAACTCTGGAACTCCAGAGCTAGTGGTATAGGACCTTGGCTTTACCTTATGTGGTGCACCACTATCCAAGTCTCAGTGTTGTGGTCCTGTATTTGTGGAGGATCAGAGGTGCGGAGTTGAGTCATCTAGACTTGGAGGAGGATGGAGATATCCATCAGAGTTTGGTGAAGAGCTGAGCATCAAGCTGATCAAGAGAGAGAATGTCAAGTACTCAATTCAATATTATAACTGGAGATATGTACAGCAGAGATGGTATAGTATATATAGTATGGAGTGCATTGGATTTGTAATGAAGTCATAAGAATGAGTAATAGAACAGAGGTTGGGGATTTATGAACTGGAGCTGCACACTGGTTGTGCAGTTCGCTGGGGCTGTACTGCACAGCGACAGGAAAAGGTACAGAGCATAAGATCTAACTAAATAGAGAACAAAGGAGTCCCATGAGATATCTACAGAAGTCTGAAGAAGTGGAGATGCATAATGGGTGAGTTAACACTGGAGGTAGGAGTGGAGTTGTTTCTCAGAGGATCAAAGTTGTCATGGATATGACAGCATCTTCTGCTAGAGATGGTTTGATAGAATGGAAGGATCCTTGAGATCCAGAGATAGAACCAGGAACAGGTAGTTCTCAAATGTTCTGTTCTTCTTGTTGATGTGGGAGTCTTTTGATAGTAGCTCCAACTCTATGAACAAGAAAATGTCTTGAACCAAATCTTTCTTCACAACATTGATTCTCTTTCATATGTCATTTGTAGAAAGCACAAGGAAGGTGATGTCAGAACAAATAGTTCCAGGCAGGATTGTGGCAGATTTGATAAAGGCAGTTAGGCTCCTAAGGACAGGGAGGAGCAGGAGTATATTCCAATACAGAAGTAGAAGCATCTCTTCTATGCAAGGAGGGTACCAGAGATATGAGAGCAGGACAGAATGGATGTAAGGAGTGAGAAGATCAGAATGAGGATGGTCTCTCTGAAGGTGGTGGAGGATTTGAAGGGGAATTATGAACCTCTTGAGGGACAGGTCTAGTGAACACTGTAATCAACAAGAAAGTAAGGGTTGAATTAGTTCATTGATTCATAATCAGAGTGAATGAACCATTCAAGGTGTGAATGATAATATTTTCAGAAGGAAGTGGAATGAAGAACAAGCCTCCAAAGCTATAAGTGATGGGATGGTTTAGCACCATGTGCATGGTGTTTCCAAGGATAAGAAATATCCTGGAGAAACCTGCAGCAATACATCTGTCCATTGGTGCTGCCACCAAAGGTATGTGACAGGGATGTGCACAAAGTACATTAAGGTACCTTTAGGTAGGGCTCATAACCTAAAGAGATGCAAAGATCTCTTTATCTCATCCTCTGAGGTAGCAGACAGTCCTACCAGTCAAGAGACTGATAGAGAGAGGAAAGGTTATAGAACTCAGTGGAAGAACTCACCAAGGGTAAATAGAGTATCACAAGATACAGGGTTTTAGAGTAAGGCAGAGAAGGAGGGAACTCAACTTGACTGTCTGAGTTACTGGAAGAACTGGAGAGTGACCATGAAAGAGCTCTTCCTAAATACTTTACAGAACTATTTGTCTCTGTATAGATCTCTATCATATATAGATAGATATGAGTCATGAAGCATGACCAGAGAACTGAAATTATCAGTAGAATATAGATACTAGTCAATGGCATAAGTATCTCATTACTATAATAAATGATAAAACAATATGAGAGTGCATAACAACCAATGATCATGTGATTATGATCTAGAACCTTGGTTATGTAATAAAAGATCAGAAATTGAATATCAAGTTTCAACAGATCACACTGGGCATGTTTTGTAATTTGAAAAGCTGAAAAAGCTCATATAAGATGCCATAAGCTGGATTTAGACATGTGTAATTTTACTGATGTGGCGTGTTGGGCAATTTCATCATATCAGTAAAATTACATGTGTCTAAATCTAGCTTATGGCATCTTATATGACCTTTTCCAACTTTTCAAATTGCAAAACATGTCCAGTATGATCATTGTACACTCCAAAGTATTAGAAGACTCATCTAAATTACTTTTTGACAAAACAGAGGGTCACCTTCAAACTCTGAGTCAGGCTTGAAATGTTGCAAAGTGTTAAGACTAGATCTCCTCTGCTCAAACTCTGGTTGGAGATTGGAGCTCAAAGGAAAGAAATGGCCAGAGATCAGAGAAAAGTGGAGGTCAGAGAGTGAGGCAGGAGTTTGGAGGAACATATAAGGAGTTCAGAGGTGGCCTGGGATGGCCAGAGTGCACTGGAGTGATGCAAGGGAATGGATGGAGCAGAGTGGGGATTGGAGAAAGAGAGAAGGAGGTGTAACAGAGCAAATGATCAGTCCACAACCTAAACAAAGAAGCATTGCTTTCAGAAATTTGGAGGTTCAGAGTTATATCAGGGAAATGCAGTAAGCTGTTATGATTTACCTCAGACTATGCTTTTTTCTTGACTTATTGCTTACATACACATGGGTATAAGTCCCAACTTGGACATTTATTTTTTTTCATTGCTGACTACAATACCTTGACTCATCGTCCACTTCCATTACATTCCATATGATTCCATTCCACTTGCTTCGTCAGTGATTCCTTCCATCGTATTTCTTCTTGCTTCCTACCTGCCCTGAACATCTTTACATATATAAATTCATATTGTTGCATACATGCTCCTCAGTCTAGTCTTACCTTTTACCTCATACTTTGCACCATTGCTGAAATACATTGGTGTTCCCACTCCATGATACAGGCCCAAGGGTAGCCTTAAATACCTTCTTGCTCCTCATTGCTGTGAACCACCCTTAAGTGGAAAGTCTTCATTGTTGATCTCATCTAGAGGTCTCCTCTGTCACCACCATTAATTCGCAAGTCCTTGTCATCTGTCCTCAATCATAGGCAGACTTCTTGTCTACCATTAACTTGGTAGTACCTTGGCTGCCATTAGCTCGGTATCATCCCTTTGTCGCCGAACCTCGCTAGTAGGTAGGCTCTTAGTAGATGCCTTGCAATCGTCAAGATCTGTCACCTCCTTGTCCACGGTTAAGACTGACGTCCCAAAGGTTCTATGCCTGCCCTCATCCAGGTCAGGCGTAACAAAAGACTAGACTGTCTCCTTGTACCGGCTACTTTCACGTAAGCCACCATTCATCTGTATCACCCCTCAACCAACCCTCTTTGTGGGGAATCCTTTCATACCCCAAGTGCACCACTGCCTCCAGCGGAAGATTCCTCTGATGCTTCTGACCAAGAAGCTACCACCCCTGTCATGTCATCTGACATACCTCTGAGACCACCTCTAGTCATTCCCATTGTACCTTCAGGACCACCACCTGCCATCCACCACTGTGTTGCTTTGCAAAGCACCCCTCTTGCCTCCACTCCCATGTCTTCTTTGAAACCAGTTGAACTTCATCTCACTAGGCCCAAGGCCTCTGATGGGAAACCCTCTGAAGCCATCTTATGGCTTATCTCTGCCCGTTCATACATGCTCATCAACAAGGACATCTAGACGATCTGCTTCCTCTAGCCATCTGCCATCTGATGGAGATGAGGAATACACTGCAGAAGGAATGGCCAATATGACTGACTCCCCTGGAGGTGGGCATTACCTCAAATTTTAAGTCCTTCATCACAGTCTCGGACATACATACTAAGGGGGTAATGTTACAATCAAACCCTTTTTTCCTTATCATATGCATGGATGTTAGTCCTGATCTGGATGTTCCTTTCTTTTCATCGCTGACTATGATACCCTGACTTATCACCTGGTTTCCATCACATTCTATGTGATTCCATTTGCTTTGTCAGTAACTCCTTCCTTGCCTATATAAACCTGTTTCCCTGTATTTGTATCTCTAAGCTAGACCTCCCTTTCGTGTACCTCAATACACTGGGTCTTTGCTCCACTCCTAGTCTCCATCCTTGCCCCTTAGTGGGAATTCCCTTGCTCTGTGAAAGCTCGTAACACTCCTAAGGCTATGCTGTTCTAAGGAAAATCTCTTGTTCACCTTGAGACAATTGATCTCTGAGGCAGTCCTTTCTTTGATGTTTGATCATTGAAACAGAACAAGCAGAATGTCTTGTTCTTTTAAAACCTTGATACTTCATCCTTGTAGAACATCTAGCCATGTTCTCCTTCCTCCTAGTTTTCCCTAAATTCTCTCTAAGGGTTACGCCTATCTCTATCTGGGATAGTCATAACAAAAGGTCTAGCTTCCTCATTGGCTACTGCCTGGTAAGCCACCATTCCTCCCAGACCCCCTCTTGATACTTGTTGGTGCTCCCACCCCAATGAACCCTCTGACTTCGAGTCAATTCCTCACGACCAGACCTCCTCTGATGAGGACAACTTTCTACCCACTGAGGAGGATACTCAAATCGCCCTTGACCTAGTCCACCATCTCTCCCATTCTGCATCTATTCCTTGGGGGCCGACTCCCCCATCACCAATACCCCAACCGCAGTCCAGGAGAATTTTCTTCCCTAGCAACCCCCTCGATCCACCTGAACCACGGGAAATTATCCAAGCATATAAAGCAATGTCTTCTTCAAATCCATGGAGCTTAAGCTCAACCCCCCACTGCCTTCAATGGCAGTACTACTAAGTCTCAGGATTGGTTGGACATCATTGCAACCTACCTCCTAGTTAACTCTGATGTTTACTGCACTGACAACAAGAAGGTCACCTTTGCACTTTCATTCATGACCCTCAAGTCAGCTCAAGTCTGGGCCAAAACCTTCAGAAGGAAGGTGGTCGCAGATAACTCCTTTGAGAAATGGTTCGACTTTGAAGAGAAGTTCAAGAAGTCCTTCATCAGGGAAGATGAAGCAACCAACACCTTGGCCTGGTTATCCTCCACTCAAATGAATAAGGATAAGAAAGGACAGTGGACACCGTCTATCATAGATTTTAATGCCAAATTTCAAGCCCATGCCACCAGACTCTCAGCTACCGACGATGTCCTCATCTCTTTCTATCAACTAGCCATCGCCATGCCTCTTTCCATCCAGATCCTCACTATGGAAACTGTCCCTGATAAAATAGATGATTGATACAAATGTGCCATCTCATTTCAGAAACAATGGGAAAGAGCCTCCCTAATCCAAGAAGCAAGGAAAGGGAAGACCACCCCTTCCTATGCTTACATCACTCCTAGTTCCAGGCCCTCCCAGGATCCTGATGCCATGGATGTCAACACCGTATCCATCCCTCACCCCCAGAAACTTACTCTCAAGGAAAGGGAGCGCTGCCAAAAGAAAAACCTCTGTTTCAAATGCCAGAAACCTGGACACTCCACATTCAAATGCAACGCTACCTTCAATGACGCCCCCAGGCCTTCCATCAAAAAGATGATGAAGAAGGACCCTGAAGATCTCCTCATATTAAAAGAAGGTGAGGAAGACAATGAAGAAGTGGTGGGAAGGACCACCCACTTTTGCTCCCAGGATTTTTAGAATGGAGGCCAGCCTTGATGTCTGCCACCTCCTACCCTGTATGTGCACCTGTAACCATATCCCATACAATGAAATCTATGCAGATCCCTGTTGAACTCAGTGTACCATCACACACCCTCAAAACCGTTGAATCTCACACCCTGATCAATAGTGGTGCAGATATTAACTACATAGACTGGGGATTCATTAGGAAGAACAGACTCCCCATGTCCCAACTTGAGAAACCATTCCAAGTCTGCAACCTTGACAGGTCATCTAATAAGAAAGGCAAAGTGTTGTTTTCCACCATGCTTTTTGTCAACATCGAAGAGATTGCCAGAAAGGCCATTTTCTACGTCATGGACTGTGGACGACAAAATGTCATCCTAGGATTGCCTTGGCTGAAGGCAGTCAACCCCCTCATAGATTGATCTAAACAGACCTGCACCATCTCTGAATCCCTTGATGAATCAAAAGACTTATACCAAGGGCATGTCACCGACCTCAAATGACATGACAAGTTTTACCCTGTTGCTGCCCCCAAAGAGACCATGGTTCACCAAATCTACAATAAAAGGCTCTTTGATTACCATCAGAAAGAAGAGGAATCTGAGTTCATTGGAATTACCAAGAGGTATACAGACCTCCACTGAGTAGCCCACTTTGGGACCCACTTCATCTCCTGTGGCAGCCTCAGGCATCAGAGGTTTGTTAACAAAGTCACCACTGCCACCAAACTTGCAGCTGTGGCTGATAAAGCCAAACCCAAGACCATGTTACCCCTGGAAGTCACAAAGGAACTCCATCCAACTGCCACTTTCTGGTCCAATGGAAGGGCTACACCACTGAAGATGACTCATGGGAACCTGAGCGGAATCTGAAACATTCTAAGGCCACCCTGACAGATTATAAGAACCATCACCCCTCCACTTTCCCTCCAGAACAATCACCCTTGTCACATCACAACCATGACTACGTCTCCCCTCCACAATGTCACCTTCACTGCTAATGATGTTGAAGAACCCTCTGCCTCCATCATTGACTCTCTGTCCACCATGTTGACATGAGAAGAAACCCTATCTGAGACCTTCACCTTCATCGAACCTGTCACTGACAAAAATCGTCCTCCTTCTTCTACCTTTGCAGATGCCAGCTGGAACAGCCTTCCTCCAGACTCCCCATTCCGTGCTCCCCTTGTGGAGATTTCCAGACCCCCTCCTTCATGTCCCATTCAAGCTGTGGACCTTCCCATCCATGCCCATCATCTTCACTTCACTGCCATTCTGAACCCATACATCACTGAGTACCATGATCACATCTATGATAGGCACATGGCCATTGCTATCAGCACCCACCTAGATATGGGCTCCCCTCTCTATTGCCTTGTCCGTCTCTTATGGCAAGTTGGCTGTTTTAATTTTTAAATCATTCCACTGCTGTCACCACCTTAGGTAAAGCCAACCTCAAGCTAGATATCCTCACTCACCAGCTTGAGCTAGGAGAATTCTTAGCTGACCTCAATCAGTACCTCACTGAGACCAATGCCCAATTCACTGAATCTGTTCCTGCCCCATTCCCACTCTGTCAATGACCACTGTCATCACCCCCACTTCGTCCACCCCATCTGCATCCTCATCTCCTCTAGCTGAAAAAGCCATTCACTCCATGAACTTAGCTGAACATCACCATGCTAAAGACCTTGGAGAGGTCATCCTTACTCCTAGCAACCTCCGTTACCCCCAGAGTTGCTTTCTCTGCCACCACCTTGGCCACTTTCACAGCAAATGCGAGACCTACCAGTGTTCCACATGCCTTCGATGGGCCCCTGGCCACAACCAGCAGGAATGCCCTCTTCGATGCCCTCCTCCTAGGCCCTCTCCCTCCACCTTACCTGCCTCTCAGAGGTCATCCTCATTGTCATCATCCCAAGGAACTCCACTGTCGAGCCCTACATGCCAATGCATCTGACGAACTGTTCATTTCAATCTCTGACAATGCCCCACACCCATATCGGCATCCACCCAGGAGCCCCCACCTATTGACAAGAGGGAGAATGATGGAAACTTTGAATTCAACAATGCTGCCATGTCTAACATGACTGGTGAGCTTTATGGAGACTATAGAGATTTTTGAAGTCGGTGACTCCAAGTCTACTAAGGGGGTAATGTTATGATTTACCTCAGACTATGCTTTTTCCTTGACTTATCACTTACATACACATGGGTATAAGTCCCAACTTGGACATTTATTTCTTTTCATCACTGACTACAATACCTTGACTCATCGTCTGCTTCCATTGCATTCCATGCAATTCCACTCCACTTGCTTTGTCAGCGATTCCTTCCATCATATTCCTTCTTGTTCCATACCTGCTCTGAACATCTTAACATATATAAACCCATATCGTCACATACATGCTCCTCAGTCTAGTCTTACCTTTCACCTCCTACTTTGTATCATCACTGGAATATATCGATGTTTCCACTCCACAATACAGGCCCAAGGATAGCCTTAAATATCTTCTTGCTCCTCATTGCTGTGAACCACCCTTAAGTGGGAAGTCTCCATCATCGACTTCACCTAGAGGTCTCCTCTGTCATCACCGTTAATTTGGAAGTCCTTGTCATCTGTCCTTGATCATAGGCAGACTCCTTGTTCACCATTAACTCGGTAGTACCTTGGCCACCATTAGCTTGATAGCACCCCTTTGTCACTGAACCTTGCTAGTAGGTAGGCTCTTTATAGACGCCTTGCAATTGTCAAGCTCCATCACCTCCTTGTCCACAGTTAAGACCAAAGTCCCAAAGGTTCTACACCTGCCCTCGTCCAGGTCAGCAATAACATAAGCAGCTTGATCAGGAATGAAAAATTGAGTGAGCACATTTCTACCCCCCTCTTAAGGTCAACGTCCCAGCATCAACAAAAAATGGAGAGAAGGGTGGTTGGGTACATATCCAGAGGTCTGGAGATCCCAGGAGGTTGGAGGAGCATAGAGGCAGAGGTGGACATCAGAGTGTGGAGTTCAGGAGGACAAAAGACATCAGGAGGGACATAGGGATGAAAATGCCATCAAGGCACTCGGAGGGGTATGGAGGTCATAGGTAACTGTCAGGAGGGTCGAAGTTGTGAGGAGATTGGCATATCTCCAAACAGATGATGGAGTAAGCTGAGGGTGATGGTACTGTTTATAAGAAATAAATGGATGTGCTTGAGACAGAGGTACAGATGAATGGGAAAGTAGCACAGGCTCCCAAGGGCATGGTCAGATGATGTCAGTCTTGGGTGAACAACTCTGGAGAAAAGCAGAGTTGCTTCAGAGTTGCCTTGAATAACAAAGGCAACTAGTTGTTCAAATGCCTAGAGAAAGGCTTTGAGATGGGAATCTCAAGGTGGGCATGAGAGGTCATAGTTAGAGTAGTGACAGTACATGAGGAAGCCTGAATATACTATTAAGACTGGATCTCCTCTGCTCAAACTCCAATCAGAGATCAGAGGTTGAAGGTGAGAAATGGCTGGAGATGGCTGGAGGTTCAGAGGGGTAAAGGCTTGACACATGACTTATGTGTCACATTTCTGCACTGTCATGGCCTTCTTGATTGAAGATGCATTGAAGGAACTCAGAGAGAGAACAGAAGAGGAGTCTAAGATAATATTCAGGCTGAGGCTATCTACATACAAAGTCAGAGTATATATACAAAAGAAAGTTGAAGGCTATGTAAATAGGTAAGTCAAAGTTGGAGAAGTCATAACTGGAGCTGTGCACTGGTAGTGCAGTTCACCAGAGCCATGCTGCACAGAGTTAGAGGAATCAGAGAAGTGAAACTAATTTAAATATGGAACAAGGAGAGTATGTAAAGATATCTATGATAAGTCTGAATTTCGAAGATTAGAAGTTGATGAGATGTCACCAGAGGTATTAGCAGAGTTGTCTGGAGATCAGAGTTAACTCAATTGCATAGGATATGACACAAAGACAAATTATGTAAGTCAAATAAGCCAGATTTAGACATGTTTAATTTTACTAAAGAAAACAGAAATGCATCTGCAGTAGTGATGGACATGTTTAGTTCCATCCAGTTCATGAGTGATTTCTCTGAACACTGAACTGAATGTTGCATTCAGTTCAGCTGAAACTATGAATGCTGAGTTCAACTGGACATGTGTTGAACCTGACTGTATGTTCAGTTCACATTTGAATGTGTTCAAGCATTAGTAGTATTTACATTGACATACTGTCATGGTAGTACATCTATTCAGACATTATACTACCATGATCATTCACATCTGACTCAGAGTCACACAGTCCTTCAACTTGAAGGTGAACACTGCTTTCCAAATTTGTTCATATTAGTATCCATCTCAACCACTGGCACTGCATCCATGTGTTCATTACAATAACCACTTTTCAACATTTGCAGTGCTTCAAAGACATGAGGTGCAAGCTGGTTGCAAAAAGGGGTTCCTGTGAGTCCATCAGATGAGAACACTCATTCAGACAGAGTGGCAAAACCTTGGATGGCAAGATAATCTCGTGTCATCTGGAATATAGTCAGATACTGAATTGAATGGTGCTAATCATTTACTGATATTCAGTTTGATGCAAGATTAAATACTCACCCCCCATCAACATACAATGTCGCTGCCAATATCCTCTTCAAGTGGGCTTGTGAGATATGAAGTCAGCTCTGCATGTGGATTGGCAGAGCTCTGTGCGATTTTTTTGACTTGTATCACCTGTTGCATCCATGCATGCCCATATTGTATAGAACTGGAGCTAGTAGGATGAGCAACTAATATTTGAAAAACCAGCATTAGGCTTGCATGTGACAGTGCAGATGTGTGTGATATATACCTTATTTGGATTATGCGTCAGTGGAATGACTGCATGATGGCAATGCAAAGTGGTAGTATCTGTTGAACTTGAGCAGAGTAGATGCCAAGTATTAACTCATTGAAACAGCATGTTGTACTCACCATGGCTTCAAACTTCTTCATTCCATCATTATATTCAGCTGGAGGCCACTTTTTTTTCACAAAAGTGAGTTTGATTGTTGGATCAAGTACTGGATCATGGTTATAATAATTCATCAAAGACAGCAAACCCAGAGTGACTGAATGACAACCCATAGTGATGAAGTAGGCATTAGATTCATCCATTCTATGATACCATTTGGTAAGTTATCTAGCCTGGCCTGAATTGCATCTGAAAGGTCATCAAAAAATTGCAGATCTGCAGCAAAGTCTTTTCATTGCTGTGCAAGAAACTCAAGCACAGGAATAAAACAAGAAAGTGATGGGGTTGTAACTGCAGAAAAACTTTGCATGGCAGTAGCAGGTTCCTGTAGCAGATACTACTGTCATGTCACTATATAGGAGACATTGCATCAACATACCTGAAGAACATGATGAACAAGTCCAAGATACTCCCACTCAGTGTTGGAGAGTTTGTAGTCAGCATACTGTCTTTTTTTTCAGTGAGAGGACTTTCTCACTATCATTGGCCTCCTTCACAAAATGGGTGACTGCCTGGTCATGCATGATAGGGGTGTCATCATGTCACTACTACTACTCATATTTGACATCTTGACTTACCTTCCAAAGCTTTAAAAACAGAAGAAAAGTGATGCCCAGCAGGTACGAACCCATTCAACCAACTCGAGAATGGGAACTTTTACCTCCTCACAGCTCTCATGGAAGAATGCACATGCCTGGGGTGACTTTCATATCTTTTGGCCAGCCAAGTGTGTGTCTGAGTCAGCTTTGTACTAATATAGTTTGAATCAAATGTGAGCACGTACCTGCTTTATAAGTGCTAGTGCTTTCTCTAATGCATCAGAAACATTGAAATCCAAAGAATCTTTGATGACATCATCATCA
>JBBPTO010002108.1:0-12037 GCA_038094155.1 Pulveroboletus cf. aberrans
TATGCATGGGTAGGGTTGTGGGGTCATGCATAGAGTTTGTGTGTCATAGAGTCTAGGTTTGCATGTAGAGTTTCTAGGGTAATTGTACTGCATGTAAGCGATGTAGGGTGTTCATATATCATAGATTAGATGATTGTAACACTCTGAGTCTTCACCCACCCCATCTGGTTCTTTTACTCCATTGTCAACATCTAACACCTCTACATCTTCTCTACCCACAACTGCTTTCCATCCTTGTCCTCCTGCCATACCCAGATTGTCTTCAATACTTTGGACCAACCCAACCACAGAAATAAGTTCTACATTTGTACCTTCAATTTCTGCTCCCATTGTACTGACTAACAACTTGAAACCAATGGCAAACCCTATGCAGATGCCACTTCACAGAACTGAAAATGCCCCAAAGTTTGGAGGGACATCCACTCAGCTCCCCCACTTCCTTGAAGCTGTTGACTTACTCAGAAATGCTGCTGGTATCAGGGTGGCCAATAAAATCAAATATGCTATCTGCTACACAGATCTCAAAGAGGCCGAACTCTGGGAGATCCTGGCTGAAGCCAAGCAACCCGACTGGGATGTATTTGTGGTTGCTATGAAGAAATATACCAGGGCTGTGAAGGTGATACCTGATACTGTCATGCTAACCTCCAATATCTTGTACAGGAGTTCTGCACCAAACAGATGCGCAACCAAGAGGACCTAGGCAAGTACAGAAGGAAATTCAGCAAGATTGCTTTCCACTTAGTCTCCAAATGCAAGCTCTCTGACTCTGACTGTGATGCTTACTTCCTCTATGGGTTCCCTTCTGAGGTGAAAGAGAAGGTCTGCAACTGACTCACAATTACTAAATCCAATCTCCACCCTGAAGACCCCTATCTGATGGAGGACATCCTTACCACTGCCAAGTTTCTCCTCACCAGTTTCACCTTTCATTCAACCATGCCAGGATTGTTTGCCATGCTCCCTGTTCCTGCATCTGCTGTTCCTGGTTCATCAGTGGCCCTGCAGGCCCATGCTTATATTCCCACATTGGGTCATGCAGAGGTGAAGGCTGAGTATGCTGCAACCACTAACACCAACAGGATGCAGGACCTGTCATGTGGCTTTTGCAACAGGTTGGAACACTTTACCCACAACTGCAAAGAAGCCCAGGAGTTCCTCCAAATGGGAAGATGCATCTGAGGCCAAGACAGCCACTTATAGATGCCAGACAGGTCCTGTATCCCTTGCATCCCCAGGTGCCTCCGCATCAAAAGTTGTGTTGAGTGGGTTGAAACTCAGCATGCTGCCACACCAGCTTCTGCCATTAATGTTGCCTGTAGGGCTTAACCCAGGTTCAGTAATTCCACCACATATGGCCACTAATCTCTTCTCAATCACATATCCCAAAGAACCCATTGACACCATCTGTGACATCAAACCCTCTACATTCCTCTCCACTATTAATTGTCAAAAAAAGGGAGATGCATGATTTTGCTGAAGTCACTGACCCTGAGTTTCAGCCCTACATTGTCCAAGCATGGGCCAGCTTCCAAGCTGACAGGGCTAAAGACAGGAAGGCTGGGAAATGGGTTCATTTCAATGGTGTCACAGTTCCTCCCTGGAGTGCAATGAAGAAACCTGACCTGAGAGCCACCAGCATGTTGGAAGAAATTGAAATCCCTGAAATCCAGCAGAACCACAAGTTAACCTCATCCACTCCAGTCTCGAGCACCTCATCAGCCCCAAATACACTGAAGTCTAGCCCCACTGACATCCCTGCATCCAGTGTGCCCCCCTCTCAAAGCCCCACTACTAATGGCCCATCTTCCTTTCCTTCTTCCACTTTTTTGGCTTAGTATAGGTACTCATTTCCGCTGAAAGATGAAACTGTGCTCAAGCAGGTCCTGAATCAGGTCCTGGAGATATCTGTCTCTCTACCCATGAAAGACTTGTTCATGGTGGTGCCAGAATTCCATTGCCAATTCAAGGACATTACCAAAAGCAAGCAGATTCTGACTACTGCCACCAATATCATTCATGTCAACAAACTTGCTGGCAGGAACCCAGGCCAGGTCAAATGGGAATATGGTGACTGGCTTTACCAGGACAAGGACAGACTCATCATAGTCTCCCCCTCCGTGCACTCAATGCAAAGGTAATAGGAGTGGAAAGAATGCTGACATGCATCTTAGATTCTGGATCCAAGGTGGTCACAATGCCGAAGCACATATGGATGGAACTTGGATTGCCAATTCCCTCTGATCACATTATGACTATGACTTCCACTTCCACTTCCACTGACTCCATGTTAGGTGTCCTCAAGAACCTTCAACTTAGCTTCAGCCCTGGCAAGATAGCCTTGCAAGTCCAAGTCATAGCTCAGGCCAACTTTGACCTTCTGCTTGGCCGCCCCTTCCACTGTCTTATGAGTGCCACTACTGATGATTTTCCAGACAGAGGGCAGAACATTTCCCTCCAGCACTTGAATACCAGAAAGGAGTATCAGCTTCTGACCTGCCTACGGTCTGAGTGATATCCCTGATGCCAGAAGAGTGTCACCTGCACCAACCACCAGAGTGTCATTGAATGGGGTTTTCAGTAGGCCTCAATGAATTAGATTCCACCCAAGGAGAGACATCCAAGGACCTGCCCACATTTTCACCTCATATTGTATTGTCTTTCATACATTCTTCTTCCATTTCATTTTCTCATCTGCAATTACTGCTTTTGATTACATATCCCAGATACACCAGCCCTGATGGGGCATCCATAGACACTCCAGATCATTTCTCCACCGCTTCTCATTTAACAATTATGTGTCTTCTACTCATTCTATCCTCTCACCAAATTTATCAACCATTTTGTGGTCTCTTTATTTGTATGATGCTACCCTTCATAGTTTTGCTTACAAACTGGTTGCAAAAAATGTTCATTCAGTTTCCACCCTGATAACATAGGAGTTTTGGGTTCTCCATCACTTGCCACTGGACCTGCTTTTTGGACTCCCTACTTTACCATTTTGTCCTTCCGATTTTGTTCCTGGATAGAGGTTCACCCAAGAACATGCTGACAAACTAGACCTCAACTCTGCCAAATGGCTCCTCTCTGACAAACTCAAGCTCATCTGGTGATTGGTCCTCGTCCACAAGAAGGCTCTCACTTGGGTGCTGACCAAGTGTGGCTGCCTCAATAAATGGTATTTCCTGCTGGTCAAGATTCCAACCATCCCTCACACACCCTGGATTTTGCACAACATTCTGATTCTGCACACTATACAATAAGAGGCCATATAGATAATCAAGGACTGAATCATGTCCAGTGTCTATGAGCCATCTATGGCCGCTTACTGATCTGAGTGGTTCTGCATCCTCAAGCAGGACAAGAAGAGCCTCCACCTTACCCACAATCTGCAGCCTCTCAATGCTGTCACAATACAGGACACTTCTGTCCCTCTGTTTGCTGAACATCTGGTGGAGTCATTCGTTGGGCATGCAGTTTACACAATGATGGATTTGTTTGCCAGGTATGCCCAAAGACTGCTGCATATCAAGTCTCAGGGTATGACAATGTTTCTCACTCCTCTTGGATTGCACCAACTGTCCACCCTCCCCATGGGATACACTAATTCCACACAGGTATATCAGGCTGATATGGTCTTTATCCTTCAAGATGAAATCCCACATTACACCATGCCATTCATCCATGATCTCCCTGTCAAGTCATTAAAGACCTGGCACTGGAATCCAGATGGCTCATATGAGACCATCCTGGAAAACCTGGGAATTGAATGGTTCATATGGGAGCATCTCATTATGGTCAACTGGATACTGACCTGTCTAGAAGTGGTTGGAGCAATGGTATCAGTGAAAAGGTTCATCTTTGCAGCCCCCAATGTGACCATAGTTGTGCACAAGAGTACCTTCAAAGGTTGGATTTCACAAAAGGCTAAAGTCCAAAAGATCCAGGACTGGCCAGAATGCACAACAGTTTCAGAAGTGAGAGGATTCAGTTCCTTAGTACATGTGGTGTCCTGCACATTTTCATTCGGAATTATGCCACCATATCCTGGCTGTTGGTGCAGTTAACCCAGAGTGTACCATTCATGTGGGGTGAACCTCAATTGGGGGCATTTCTTACATGATATTGAAGTCTCCCACACTCCTTCCATTGGACTACAAGTATGGGCAAGAGGTCATCCTAGCTGTTGACATGTCCTGAAACTGCAGTCAGGTTTATCCTATTCCAAGTCAGAGAGGACAGGAGGCAGTATCTGAACCGCTTTGGATCACTGGTGTTGAATGAGATCAAGAGTTGGTACTCACAGGCAAAGTTCAAGCTATACAGGCTGTTCTGCACCTTCTGCACCCTCCATGTTTTCATCTTTGGTGTCACTAATTTCACAGTCAAAATGGACACCAAGTATGTTAAAGGAATGATCAACAACCCAGATTTGCAACCAAACACAATCATAAATTGGTGGATTGCTGGCATCCTCCTCTTCATGTTCAACCTCATTCACATTTCTGTGGACAAACACACCAGGGCCAACAGTCTTTTCTACTGGCCCCCCTTAGAATTCCATCCACCTGACTATGACAATCATAAGAATTGGCTGGATGATATATCTTTCTTTGCTCTTACCTTGCTGAACAAATGCCCTTCCCCAGAGTTCATCTATCCATCTCCTTACCACTACCATGGGGTTTTCCTCGAGTCACTGTCCCACCCATCTACTGGTTCCACCAGGTGGATTACAACAGGCCATACATGGCAGACCCAGATGTCCACCTGGTTTTCATCTCATACTGCACATTCAATGACACTATCACACAGCCAGGTCTTCAACCCAATGAAGAACCTGACCCCCAATTTTCCCATTCCATCAAAGCCAAGGTGAAGGATGCCCGACTTGACATCATCCATGCCTTCCTCAGTACCAAGACCTGCCCACCTGACCTGTCTGACAAGGAGTTTCTTTCACTCATTCAATTCACCTTCTGGTTATTCCTCATCAATAGTGTTCTCTAATGCCAGGAACCATATGGCCATCACCAAGTAGTGGTATCAGAGAATTGGCAATATGGACTCATCATGGAGGCCCATGATGACCTTGGGCATAAGGGTATCTACACCATCTGGACCTGTCTCCTCCTCTGCTTCTGGTGGCTGATGCTTGCTGAAGATGTCAAGTGGTACATTCATACCTGTTATCAATGCCAGACTTGCCAGACCACCCATTTCCACATTCCCCCCATCATCCTGCTCATCACTGGTTTGTTTCATAAGGTTCATGTCAACACCATGCTAATGCCCAGAGCTGGTGGATATTGCTACATCATCCAAGCCCACTGCTTCATGACATCATACCCAGAGTGATGCATGCTCCAGTTCAAGAATGCCTCCACACTCACATCCTTCATTTTCAACGACATTCTTTGCGAGTGGGGCCCCATTTCTGAGCTTGTGACAGACAATGGCCCTGCATTCATCCAGGCCTGTGACCTCCTTGCCAATGAAGAGAGGTTGACCAACCTAGACTGCTATGGGTCTCTGCATAGGAAACTACCAGGTCAGTAACACAAAGAAAGAAAATGAAGGAACAATTGGTTCATCCCAGGGGGAATTTGTAGAGTAAAGCTCCATGGAAGAGAACCACAGGACTTACAGGAGGTGAAATGGATGATGATCTGGAAGAGCTCCTAATGCTACAGACACAGCTGATGAGCACAGGACTTGATTCTACCAAAGCAACCTTCCTTGTTCCTCCTTCTGAACCTGATCCTTTTCCTACCAAGTTACTGATAGCATGGCAAGCCGATCTCAACACAATCCGAAAATGGTGTAAAACAGCAAAAGGACTCCGGAGTGTAATCCTATGCAAGCAAGAGGGGTATGAGTGTATATCTTGACCCAAGGGGATTGCAAAGAGAATGAAAGAGGACTATAAGAAGGGCTCACTGAATGTCCACAGGACACTGGAAAACTGAGTCTGGAAATAAACCAAGTGTCCTCAGGAGGATCTGTACTAGGGGAATTTGGGTTGAAAGCTGGTATGTCTGGGTCCAGAGTGTGGGAACTATGATATGAGCAAAAGAAAAGAAAGACCAGATATTAAATACTGAGCAAATCCACTGGAATAGGTTCTCTAATGTCTCAACTAAGGGATGTAGGACTGATTGGCAAGAAGGAACGAACATCTCGGGTACAGAAAACCGGGTTGGGAGCGTGGGAAACCGTGTTGTGGATTCGGTAACAATGATCTCATAGGTAAAAAGAAAAACAATACCATGGATAAGGCTCACAAACATGGAATGGTGCAAAGGAGAGGCATTCAATGCAATGAGGAACAGAATAAATGCTGGATGAATGGTCTGAGGCATAGAAAACCAGCTCCAGGGCATGAGAAACCGGGCCGGAAGCGTGGGAACCGGCGGTTCTGCAAGAAATGACTTGGATTCTACAGAAACTTGTGGGTCAGTAATGGGAGTGTGGCTTATGGGTACTTCAGATGTGTCTGGCAGCTCTGGGTCCACAGGGTAATCAGTATGAAGGGTTTGAAGCATTGGAAACCGGGTTCAAGGCATGGGAAACCAGGAACAGAGCGCAGGAACCAGCGATTGTGCAAAAAATGAATCAGATTCTATGAAGATTGGTGGATCAGCATTGGGATCATAATTTAAGGGTACTTGGGATATATCTCATGGCTCTGGGTCTACAGAGTAATCAGTATGGAGGGTCTGAAGTGTAGGAGACCAGGTCTGGGGCACAGGAAACTGGGACTGGAGTGCAGGAACTGGCAGCTCTGCAATAAATGACTTGGATACTATAGAAAGTGGTAGGTCAGTGAGGGGAACATGATTTAAGGGTACTTTGGGTATGTCTGGCAGCTTTGGGTCTGCAGTGTTTACCATAGTCTCTGCTTTAGGCTCAAAATGCAAAATCAGGTCTGGATCTGCAAATGGGATGAACTCTGGCTGGACTGCAGTCAGAACTGACAGAACAGGGCCCAGATTGACTGGAAATGGGGCCGGGTTGGCTGGAATTGGTGTTGGAGCTCTCAGGTTTGGTATTACTGGCTCAGGAATGGACAGGGTTGGCTTGAGTTCTGACAGGACTTCACAGAATGTTGTAGGAGCCGTCCAGATTTTGATGCTATGGGGTTTAGGACCTGAAAGAAGCAGGTGGCATCAGCAACATCTGACATTGGGTAGGACTCATTGGAATAAATGTCAGAGCAGATAATGGAAAGCTGGTGAAGAACCCAGTCTCAGAGACTCTGTGGGAAGCCACTCAGGTAAATTGTGTCATAATCATACTCAGCTAGGTGCTTCTGGGCAAGGAGGTGTGCTGAAATCTGGATATAGTTGCAGTGGTATTCTCCACATGTTTCTGGGCTTGTCATGGGTTTTATTTGGGTTTCCTGAGCTAATGCAAGTAAATCAGCACACCAGTGGTGTTGATTACCTTCACATCCTGGATAGTAGTCAATCACGGCCGCTTGGAAGGCCTTCCAATCATTTCTGGCCGCTTTGGGTATTGTTTCCCATAGCTCAGCTTCCTTGAGGTTAGTATATCAGATAATGGCCTTGATCTTTTGACTCCCTGAGAGGTTAGCATTGACTCTGAGACACTAGATGTTATCTAGAAAGTGTGGGAGTTCATTGATTACCTCACCGCTGAAATGGGGAGTGTCCGGGAATCCTCAGAATGGCAGAAATGCCATAGATTACAACAGGATTATACTAAGTTTGATGTGGAATCAGTAGTTGCTGGTCAATGAGGGCTGTGGATGATGTTAGATTAGGGTCGAGTGGACTCCTGGTCCGGATCTGGAAATGTGGCTGTGCAAGCACGGTCGTTCCGGGTCTAATTGTGCACTTTCTGGTCTCAGATCTGTCAGGGTAAGATGGCAATTACTAGGAATGGAAGGAAATACTTCAGAATATGCTCAGATTGATGTGTGGCACTGTTCGGATGTCTCCAGGTGGCCTAAAACTCTAAAAACCTATGATTGGAAACATCAGTGCAGACAATTTTCTCAGAAATGGAAGTCAGAATGAAGGTTTTTGAGCGCTGCTCACTGGGGACTGAGCCTAGGGAAGTCCTCAGATGCTCTCTTGAATTCCCTCATGGTGGGCTCCAGTTGTACAACAGCAAAGGGACTCCAGAGTGTAGTTCTATGCAAGAAATAGAGGTGCAAGTGTATATCTCAACCCAAGGGGATTTCAAAGAGAATGAAAGAGGACTATAAGGAGGGCTCACTGAATGTCCACAGGACACTGGAAAACTGAGTCTGGCTTTGCCCCATTCAGTAGGGCTAGAAAACCAACTAATGTTGCAGGACGTGAGGGAAAATGTAGGAAAATGTAGGAAAAGGCTTAGGGAACCGGACTTAGAGGCTTAGGAGTGATGGTGGTGGATTGCACACTGTCTAGAAACTAATTCCTATGTACAAAAGTCTAATCTGGGCATAACTGAATGAAGTACAGTAAAGGAAACATGAAAAGGACAAAAACCCAATGAATTCCAGAGCATGGAAATGGATTCCAAGGTGCAGAAACACCGTATCCAGTGTGTGGGAACTCGGGTCCTGACATCAGGTTCAAAACTGATCTTCAGACTTTATCTGACTTGACTCAGGTTTGGACGAATGGCAGTGGAATGTTCTCAGGATTAAGAGGAGCGCAAGATTGGGGCTATCAGACCACAGGAAAACTCTGAATATCATTGTAGGGAACTCCAGTTTCCTACAATGGATTGCAGAAGCATGGTTTGTATCTATGAAGCACTTCAAAGCCACAATAAAGACCCAGATCAAGGACTTCAACCTTCAACCTGAAAGCTTGGTCCTGGTCTGAAACTCAAGTGTGGAAAAGGAACTGAACCAGAAGATGAAGCTGAGGTACATAGAACTGATGGTAGTTCATCACAGGATGGCTGGAGGTTCATATCTGCTGCCCAAGTTGGATGAAGTGGTATCCACCTATCAGTATGCCACATTCTGCCTCATCCTGTACTTGCAAGATTTCAAGCCACCATTCCAGTATCCTGGTTAACTGGGTTGGATGAAGAAGAACTAGACAAGATGGTGAGGAAAGAGAACTAATACCATCCATACTATAGATTTCTCCTTATCTGTTTCACCCTGTGTTTCATCCAGCAATCTCATTTCCATACTGTTTCATCCCAGGTTTTAGCTGGTGTTACTTATCCATCTCTTCCAATCTCACAGAAGCAAAGAAAAACCGTCATGAAAAGTCAAAAGACTCTCAATTTACTATTGACCTGTTTTCTTTTATTTTATCCAGTTCAATCCAAGAATGCTCACATATGATAGACTTACAAACTGCTCATAGTACAAATCAGAGTCCTGTGTTCCCATCTCACCATTGGTTTTATTTTCCCCACATGCTGAACACTGTGCCCCTTTTTATTTACTAAAGAAGATGAGAAAGAAAGAGAAAGAAAAGAAAAAAAAAAAAAAAAGAAGTGGAAAGTAGAGAAAAGAGTTGCTGTAGAGCAGAAGAAAAAGGTGAGAAAGCCACCAGCATTACTGATCATACCATCTTCCTGTCTGAGTGGGTATGAAGCAAAGTATTGCTGACCCACAGTTTTTGTTCATTTCCTTTAGTCACACTTATGACTTGTGACTTCTTTCTTTATATCACATACCAACTTGCTGATCAGGTCCCATCAGGTTCACTCAGGTCAGGCATGGACATGGACAATGACATGCTAATCTTGATTGTGAAGGACATGAAAAGATAAGTACACTATGAGGAAAGAAAAGAAAAGGGCCCCTACTGTCTGAGCCAAGACCCAACCACCTCCTGCATGGCCATGATCTAGTTGTGGATTTTTCGCACCTCAATCTCAGCCCAGATGTGTCATGCCTTCTCAGCTGCCATCTCTGACTCCACGCCCATGATTTGGAACTCCAGCTCTGTGAAGTGCAGTGTCAGCTGCTTTAGTTTCTTGACCAGGACTGCAATCATCTCCAAGCCAAATTCTTCAGCTTTTCCTTTTCCCTTCATATTAGTTTTGCCCTGAGCTGGTCTGGGCTCATCACCCATAACCTCAACAACATCAGCTGGAGGTGAATGGACCTTGCAGGCTGTAGACCAATCCATTAGGCCCCAATGTGAAACAAATCAGTAAATCACTTACATGGAGATGGTCATGGCATGACCTTCACCACCCCCTTCTCACCAGCCCATAACTTCCTGCCTCTTGCATGCTTGCAACATCCCTTGGCCTCAATGCATGTTAGGCAGGCAATGCCTCACTGTCTCATGGTACAAGGCAACCCATGGTTGTCACACAATGGCGAGTTGGGTATTGAAACCCATCCACTGCCTCATCTTCATCTTTCATCTCCTTTCTTGATCACTTCCTGCCAATCAGCAAGCATATGAGGTTTGAGCCAGTGATCTGAATCTTATCTTATGAGAGAAAATGACCACCTCCACATTTCAACCTACTCCTAACTTGGTTGTGTTTGTGGCCAAAGTAGGGGATTCTGATGGCCCCTGAGTTGACATGTCATGCATCAGGGAGGGAGCCTGAGGGGACCTTGGTGCTTTGTTGACTTTCATTCTGCTTGGTGCTGAATGTGCAGCCTGTGCAGCCTTGTGAGCTCAGGCCTTCCACACATCAGACATCTGATGTGGCTCTGAAATTGCTGCAAGAAGAGTGGGGGAGAGCTGCTCCACCACCACACCCATATCCCTAACCAGCCACATGGCTTCTCCCAGTTCAGCCTGCGAGATTTAGTACAGAAAAAGGTTTGAGAAAGTTGAAGGACTTACCAACAAGGACTCCAGCTCCTTGCACCATGCATCCTGCTCATCACAGAGCGAGTTTTTATCATTGGGTTGGGTCTTAACCATAGCTTTGAGTCTCAACCATGCATCAGCAGTGCATTTTTCAGTGGTGGCCTTGGCAGAATTAATGGTGGAGGGGATATTGTTGAGTTCAACAATGGAGGTGAAGAGTGTGCTGGGCATGGTAGATGGAAGAAGATGAAGAGAGATGTGGCAAAAGAAAGAATCGAGCGAGAAGAAAACTCCCCTTTGGCCAACCACACATCATGTCTTAGCATTTGCTGTGATATTGTCCTGATCTGGCCATTGTCTCAACCTGGCCCCATTCATCCCCATTTTCGGTTGTGTGAACAACTGATACTGAGTTGAAACCTGCATTAGATCAGCAAAGCGGTGCTGACTAAGGACAGTTGGTCTCTGAGTCCTCCATAGATGTAGGAGACCAGTGTCCCCTACTGTGCAAATCCCCTATTTTCCCAAGCCTTCTGTCACCCCTATAGCACAGGTCCTGTTCCTGAGCAAGTCAAAAGCCAACCCAGCATTGTTTGTCCAACCTGTCCCATCCATTCAACCTGAGTTTCCCAGATCTGAGCTGGTGAGTTCAGTTTCTTCTCTTTTGTATTGGTTTCCATCTTGAGTGACCATGGGTTCGCCCTGGTCCTTCACACTTAGTAATTTTCTTTCATTTGTACCACATACTGTCACTGTTGTCATGCCACTCTGCTACCATACATACATACACTGAGCAACAAAACCATCCCAATGTTTGATACATTTTAATTGTTGAGTGAATATCTGGTGAACTACTGATCCTATACTATTAGACCCAGGTACCATTAGAAAGCCCTAATCAAGGGCTATCCAAACATATATACATTCATTAGGTTATTCCGGATATATCAGGAGATATGGTTAAATTAATCACAGGTACTCATTGGGACAGTTTTGTTGCTGATGTCAAGGGTATCAGAAACTAGTATGAAGTGTATCCTCCTGGGCATACTCTCAATCAATGATTGACACTCCTCCACCCCAATCTTCTCCCATTCTGCTTGCACTCTTTTCCAAAACTCTATCATCCCTCCTGGTGGCTCTGGATACTCAGCTAGCCTTCTTTTGAGAATAAACCACAGATGTTCTATAGGGTTGAGGTCTGTAGACTGAGCTGGCCATACCATAACCTCATATCCATGGTCAGCAAACCACTCCTTGGCCCTCCTGCTAGTATGCTT
>JBBPTO010002109.1:0-12036 GCA_038094155.1 Pulveroboletus cf. aberrans
CCACCGAACGATCCAGAACCTCCAGTGGCGTCCCATCTGATATGATTGATTCTGTCCAATTCAGTAGCACTAAGGACTCGTCACGATGCTCTCGATCTCAAGCTGGACGCGCACGCACGCAGCTTTACCTTCAGGGGTCGGACCCCCAAGAAGGGCGTCCCTCTTACCCCCGATACCCACTGTGGTAGCCTCATACAGGAGTTCGAGAAGCTTGACCCACTGTTTCCCCCAAACGTTCTTCGCCTCCATTCCACCCACATCAAGCGCGGCTGTATGGTTCGATCAGCCACGCCCGTACGAATCTCCGAGGGTACATACCATATAAGACTTGCGCGGCTACCGGAGAAGAGAGCAATCGCTCCTCGTTCAAGATTCTAGCGAAATACGTCCAGTACCTCGGCAATCGGAACATGTTGTCGAGCGGCCTCGTGACCGGAGCAGTCAGGACGATGAAATAGACTCGCATCATCCCAGATATGCGTGTCACGTAATCCCCCATCGACTCTTGCTCATTGTTGTTCACGCGGAAGCCCATGGCTTTCTTGTGTGTCTCGTCCTTAGGCCATGGAATACCGTCAGAGTCAGTCTGGGGGATGACGATCGGCACGGGCCATCCGCCGGCTCGTTGCACAAGCTTCGCAAAGAAGATATCAGGGAAGGCAGGCAACCTCTCTAAAAGGTTCGCGGTGACGAGCGCAAGCGGAATGGCGCTTTTCTTCTCCGCTGTCACTTCGGTTTCCGCTTGGAGTAATATGGCTTTTGCTAAAGAGGATAGTGAAGCCAAGTACAGTGGCTGCGACGTGGCTGGCAGCGAATTGACCAGGAAGAAGATTTGGTCAGTCTAGCGCGAGGGGTTCGTAAGTAGCATTCTGCAATGCAAAAACTGTCTCACTATTCGACGGATCGTCGCCGGGTCTTGAGTGAGTTGTCCTATCTTCGGAGTTATTTGTCTTCGAATGGTATTCCATTGTGGCTTCAACGCCTTGTCCGCCTTGACAGTTTGCATGGGTCCGGCTTTAAGGTTCTATGACATTGCCCCTTAGATTCCGCAGAAGAATGCGGGTCGAGCATGTTGCTTACCTTTAGCGTCTGTCGCGCATATACCCAGTCTTCTTCGGCTAGATTCATCCCAAGTACATTTTTCCTCTTTTCTACCGCCGCCAGTGATGCACGTTTTTCCCGTTCGGCTTCATCTTTGGCTCGCTGTGCTTCTTCTTCTTCCTCTTTCTGTTTCCGCCTCTGCTCCTCCTCCTGCCGCTTCTTCTCCTCCTCGGCCAAACGTCTCTCCTCCTCTAGTCTCTTTTGCCGCTCCTCTTCCTCGCGTTTCTTCCTCTCTGCTTCCTGCTTCCTTCTATGATTCTCTTCCTCTACTCGTATGACGCGCTCTATCCGTTCATGTTGCGCTTTGTCCTGCTCAGTCCACTGAGTCCTGAGCTGATTCAACTCCGACTGCTGCTTCAACTTGAGCGTCGACAGTAACATTTGTACCTCAGCCATCTGTTGATCGTGCCTTGCAGCGAGGGTATTTAGATCTTCATTCCTCCTCCGCGTACGGTGGTCGTGCGTCTCGAGGATGATCTCAGCCTGTTCTTGACGCGCCGTGCGCTGCGGGGAGGCGTCGTCAGTCGTACGTCGATGCGGCACAACATGCCTCGTGTGAACACGCACCAGCGCGTCCTTGCGCGTCTGCTTCTCCCATTCTTCGTACGGGTCGTGGTGGCGCGTTCGAAGGCGGATGGCGGCGACGGTTTCTTCAACGTGCCGACGCTCTGCGGGGCTGCGCGGTGTGCGTCTCGTGCTGCGTGGTGTGTGGGTGAGGCTTGAAACGCCAGGATGGAGGGCACGCACGCGGACGATAGGGATGTGGCAGCGGGCTCGCCGTCCGAATCGAAACAGAAGGTGTCGGAGACGGAAGAGGGGGGTCGTGAGACGCGTTCGACATCGCTCACGGGCTCCTCAGGTTCGGTGTCAGAGTCTGAGAGGAGTCCGAAGCCAGAGGTGCGTCGGGTAGTGCTGGGACGCGTGAGCGGTGCGCAAGAGGAAATATGCAGGAAGACACACTTACCGACGCACCGGGGACGGGGACGGTGATCTCGGTAGACCATAGCGCATCGTGGTGAGTGCAAAGCAGTCAGAATTGTGAGAACCAAAACAAGTAACTCTGGGGCGATTTTTGAGTTTGAATTAAATGTCTTGATAATATTTGGGATGTTTTGTGCCATTTTGCTGTACTTTCCGCGCGTCTCTTCTGATCGTCAAATCGACGTCCAGAATCAAAAGTTCGTATTTGGACCCGTGAACTAGACATGTACTGGGGGCTCATCCCCACAAAACTGTCTCGATAATCGATCATCATGTGTGATATCATTTCGTTCCTCGACGCAGTCGTTATCGCCAATGCATCCATATCAAGCTCCTTCGACGAGAAAACTGCCTCAGTACACCGTGCGCAGCAGAATGTCGTCATGGTCGCGATATCATCGAAGCTTAATTACCATCCAGCCTGCGCCTCCGCGGTGCCCGAGTTCCTTAATATTTCGGAATTCGTGGGCCTTGTTCTGAATCTTTGAACATCCGGGCATTGGAATGAAATACGACATGGGGTTCTGTAATTTCCCGTCAGAGATCATGTCGGACGTGACGCCAGGTTTCCTGGAAGCCCTATAGCGCATTCACCGGTCCGGGAGTGAGGTGTTCACTATCAATTGAGAGGCGGGTGTTGTTCCATGCTCTTCCGCTTTCCAACTTTTCAGTGGTCTGCCGTGAACATTGTTTGTTTCAACCTCCCACCCTACCCCCATGTAGACATGGCTTCTGGTGGCGACATGGAGGATTCCACCAGTTCAGTGGTTGACAATAAACAATGTGTATTCCCGCAGCTCTCCTGAGATTCAATAGGGCCATGGTTGCAAACATTATCCCTACTTGCATTCTTCCAATGACTTGTGTAGGGAACGCAATCCGTGTGTGTGCCGATCCGGAAGATGAAGAAAGCGTGGCCCGAGCGCTTGCCGGTCCGGAGATAGTCTGGTGACCAGCCCGTCTATGAGGCAAACCGTCGATAGACGGTCTGGTAAATTTGGTGAAAATTTTGGAGGCAGCGCGGATTCCCAGGGTCGCGTGACTGCGAACCCTAGCTAAGACCTGTCCGAGTGTCGTTGCAAATGGGTAAGTCTTATCAAACGGTTGGATAAGTCAGGATAAGTCAAGACTCGGATTAAGCCATCATTTCGTGCAATAACGATCGAGTGTCACTCAACCCCTCGTCCACAACTGCTACCGCCTAATTGCCCCTTGTCGTGGGCTCAGTGCTCATCGAGCGTCGCAGTCGACACCCCAAAATGCGCTCCGACGATGCTTGTAACCCGAACGTCATGGACCAAACGGTTGGGGATTCTTTAGCATTACGATCAACGCAAACCGAGCGGTTATCCAAACCTGAGCGCATTCTTCGAGTGCTGGAGATCCTGCGAGATGGACGAATCACAATACTCGACTTCATGCTCATTCTCTTCAATCCGAACCAACCCCAATATGCGTCATACCGCGATCGGATCTACACCCTCCCAAAAGGTACGGAAAGCAAGTTGAAGAAGCTGTTCGATCTCATCTATGAGGACAAATGTGGCCGCAAAGTACTTTCAGACTGGATGGAGCCCCACGCGATCGAGTTGGTGACAAAGAGGGTCTACGATGAGATGGATGCAGTGAAGGTCGCCCTACGACAGACAACCGACACAATCACGCCAGAGTTCCTCAGAAACTGGGACTTTGCCAACCGTATCACTGATCAGCACTGTCCTACACTCTATCATATCCTACAGTCTGCTTCACAGACTGACGTCGCAAGGGAAAAGAATAAAATCAAGTCTCCACGCACAGTATGTATTGACCGAAGTAAGAATGTGTGGAGGAAGTGTGGCAGAAAGAGCTTGAAATGGTGTATTGCGTGCCAGGAGAACACGAAATTGGCCAAGTCGACCATACGCTGGACGAAACGCAGGTTCACCGTGATCGGAGAGACCAGCCATATATATGTGGTGTGCCTCATCCACATTTACGCGTGATATTTTGCTCACAAACGACCGGTCCTTGGGGATGAGCGAGGCTAGACGGGGGAGATGGCCATTGAGCATTCCTAGCTGTTCAGGTGAAACGATAAGATGTTGGTATTGACCAGACTTGATCGACTAGTAGTGAGATTGACATTCGACATATGACATATAAATACAAATGGTAACTAACTTGCCACAGTATGGGATCATTCGGTGTGTCTTCATTAATCGCAACCGTTCTGATACCATACTTTTCAGATTCGATGACCTACAGATCAAAGGCACGCAGCCAACAGTCTCGATAGCCCAATGAGGACATACCTGCATTACTTGTAAACGCTTTAAAGGTGAAATCGTGAGGGATATGGTCCCTGGACGGAGCAAAAGTGGAATTAAGAGGCAGAGCGTCTTGCCACACCCTGTTCCTGCTGTGATGATTGTATCTTGTCCATTAAGAATCGAAAGAGAGGCTTGCAGTTGGAAAACACGAGGGATGATTTTTGATGAACTGAGAACAGAGACGATTATGCATGCGCACAGGGCATCAATCTTGTCGTGGTTTGGCAGCATCGAAATGTAATCTAGAGGGAGGTTGTCATTGAGAACATCGTGAGCGACATCATACAGATCATCCAATGGTAACTTAAGGAGGGTAGCGAGAATGAGTGACAATCCCTCGGGCATGTGGGGGGAATAACCCAAAGAATGTGTTATATTGTCGAGCCCCTGAGCGCGATCATATGCTTTTCATTTCGATTTATTATCATGATCATAATAATTAATTATCTGATCATTTACGATACCAAAACTGACGTTTTTTTCATTGGCTTTCGGTCACGCGACCCTGGGAATCCGCGCTGCCTCCAAAATTTTCACCAAATTTACCAGACCGTCTATCGACGGTTTGCCTCATAGACGGGCTGGTCACCAGACTACCTAACAGGTCCAGGGGTGCCTGGAGGGCCGTGCTATGTACTCGAGACCACAGGACCTATCTAGGAAAACAGCATCACGTCTACCAGGAATACAACGACAACTCTGAGTCGATCATCATCTCCTTGCGGCGCTTGTGCTACATAAAGGACGGAGTCACATAAGTCAAACGTTTGCCGCGCGCTCGTCGGCAATGTCGCTACAATCAAAGTCGTGCCACAAAGTACATCCGAGATATGGTTAAGACTACTGTATGTCGACCGTACGAATGCCATGCAACAAATCACTCAAAGACGTCTCCTCGCGAATCTGGACCATGATCATGCTGTCCGTTGCAACACGCCTGTATTGCGAACGTGCTAGTGGAGCGAGCAACAGTGCACCAAATGGTTGCCTGAGCCGGACTACAAGTCGCAGTGCCCGTGTGGCCAAGTCAACGCTAGAAACGCCCGCGGTGAAATCCTGGTCGAGGAGGGGGCTAATCCAAGGATGAACGAGAATTAAACTGCGGCCTGACAGGTCGTCCGTTGTATCGATCTCGACGTCGCCGAGAATGCGCGTTTCTGCACGATAAATAGAACGATTGATAGGAATGAGGTTACTGATGGAGAACACAATCCCGGGGAGTCTCAGTCGACCAGCGACGAGAGAAAGTGGGGGAAGATCATAAAGCCGTTCATAGAGCGTGACAGCTAGCGAGTGGTCGGGCAAGGAAGAACGCAATGATGCGACCATCTTATCTATCTCGATCGTCTTGATTGGCTGCGGAACATGAGGCGGGGTGATCTGGTTGTAGACCGATAGATCCGACGGGAGATAGCTGTGGTGACTGCCAGAAATACCTGTCCAAGATAGAACCGTGACGTCGTCGGAACGTGTCAGAATATGCTCTAGAAGACGCCCAATTGCTTGATTTCCCTCCCCATATATGACCGGGAGCGCAATGTTGAAGATCCCGAATAAACAGTATGCGACGTCTTCCTGACGTGTCGTTTGACGCCCGGAAGCCAAGTAAAGCTTTTCGCGAACCATATCCAAGCCTGGTTGGATCGTTGCCAGCTCCCGCGTGGCAACATTTGTGGCCTTTTCCATCTCCGAGAGAATTACCGGAGATTCCTTGTGGTTGAACACGTCGAGGCCAAGATATGGCTTCCAATCCTCGGTGTAGAACTGGACAACCTCCGAAGCAACGTACTCCTGGTATGTCCAACCGCGAGTGTTCCAAATGCTCCTCCACAAATTGCCAAACTGCTGTGACTGCGAGAAAACCCCCAGAAGGTGAATGATCGTGAGCGACGACCCACGATACCACCTATACATGGCAACCACAGACTCTTGCTGAACGCCCTTGTCCGCCTGGTTGACACAGCATGTATCGCTCCATGCCCACCGGAAACGCAAGGAGGTTGCCAGCTCACAAAACCTGAGAAGCTTGGTGTTCGTTCGAGATACCGGTAACTTGTAGATCGAGCCCTTCTTGACCATTTGGAACGTTGGCTCGTTTGATTCCCATTTGTGCGATAACATCACATATTGATAGAATATCTTGACCTCGCTTCGAATTCGTTGTTGGTCGAGCTTGTCGTGAGTTGTCATTGAGGACCGCAGCTCATCGTAGACCAATAACTTCACAAAGGCCGCAGATTGTAGTGGTTTATTATGAAGACGACCAGTGGAAAGGTCAATGAGCGCGCGAGGGATATCCCGGACGGTGGTCTCGATCTCCCTTTGAATGATGGGTGTCGCATCGACATACTGATGATGGAGGTCTATGAACGAGATAGAGTCCTCACGTCTTTGCTCTATAAGATCACTCACTGCAAATATCTGGATCAGGTGATCGCTCAAGCACTGAGAGCATCATCTTGAATGCCCTGAACGCTTCCCTGGGCCGCCCCATCGCATGCAATACAGCATACTTCTGTTTGTACCCTAGGTGTGATAACGGATAGAGCTCAGTATCCTGAACAGAATGAATCATCTCAACTGATTTGATAAAACATGAATCCACACCTCCGAAGCACGACTGAGTGCTTTCTGCAACAAACCGGCTCTCACTTGACAAGTCTTGACGAGAATATTGTGTAGATGGACCGGATTGAGAAACAGAGCAATAGAGTAGTATCCAATCGCTGCGTTATAGTCTTCCGAGTTCGTTGCCACGTCACCCATTTTTTCAAGCTTCTCGATACAGCGCTGCCGAAAATCTGACCCACGTCTCAATCAATCACAGATACCATGTAATGTCAACCACTCACCGAGTTCCCACTTTGCTTGGTCATCATGGGAGCCTACACCACCTAGTTCGCCCTGCATCTGCTGGAAACATGCAATTGCCTCCGCAACGCGACCATCCCCCTCGAGCACCTCACAGATTGCCCAATAAATACGGAATCTCGGAAGCTTCAACTGAATTAAAAGATGGTCATTTTCAGTCTTGTCTGGCAGATAAAGCATACCTCGGTGGCACTACCCAAAGCATCATCGGCCGAACGATGAGATAAGAGCGTCCGTGCCCACTTGATCACCATATCATTCGACGAAAAGGGAGTGAGTGAAATTGCAGCAGCGTAAGCTGCAAGTGCGACGTCATGTTTCCCTGTATTAGATGCATCATCTCCAATGGTCTGCAACTTCGAGACACATCGGCTAGCAAATTCTGAGAGCGGGACATTGAATACTCGAATTGCTGCAGGGGGCTGAAACTCACCCGCAAGCCACTCGACGAGTAATTTGTCATCTCTCATATCTCCTTTGATGATGTTGTTGATCTCAAGAAGAGAGTCTACAGCATCATTAACACGACCCTGGGCAAACAAAATTTCACACTGCTGTTTCTTCTCATGCACGTGAATTGTCGGGTCGAGGTTTTCTTCCCCCTGACCAGACGTGCGCTGCAATGTAGCGAGCTGGTCACGTAGTTCATGAATGGTTCTGTCAAGGTGCACTATTTAAATTTCGAGGGAATGTGGCTTGTGAAATGTGCACCAGAGGGATGGGAACGTACTTGAATGTCCAGTTTGTGTGCGAAGATCGGCACGTAGAGACTCGACAGTTCCGTTGAGGTCATCCTCCCTCTCCCTGGCTCCACGCTGGAACGAAATAAACTGCTCTGTATGGGCACGGATGTCAATAATGTTGAAGGAAGGATGTAATAACAAACCCGAGATTTCCTCGTTATCCGTGCGCAAGGATTCAATGACTTCATTAAGGCTTTGCTCCTTCTCGTTCCCCTCACGCTGGCATGTGACAAGCTTGTTGCGGAGCTCATGCAATACTTCTTCGAGGCACTCTAAATGGATGCGACTATGAGTCAAATGCAGTTGCGAAGTAAAAACGCACTTGATATTTCACTCCACGTGTAAAGGTCAGTATGTAAGGAGGTGAGGGTTCCATTGAGATTATCTATCTTCTCCTTGGCGGTATGCTCGGACGGGGCAAGCTGGCTGCAGAGCTCTTCAATCGTATTCTTGAGATTCGCTGCTGTTTTGTCTGGTGGGTATCAACTTCGGTAGAGGGAAACTAGGGTGTAACAAAAAAACGCACTCAATTTCGCCTCCTTTCGACGAAGTAACAGGATGATTTCTTCTTGCTCAGCATTCTCAACCTTCATGCGCCACGTGTCCTGGCCTTCCGAAATCTTCGAAGGTCAGATCTGCTTGTAATTTAGAACCATGGTCTCAGTGAAGCTATGCTTACGACGTCAGAATAAGGAGAAGGGAGGACATCACAAAGATTGTGAATGGTGATTCTGTTGCCTCCTCCCATCACGATGCTGTAGCGCGCCGAAATGGCCATAGACCGAATGGTATTATCATGGGGATGGTCAATGACAGATCCAATTTGCTCGTGCGTTACGGAATCCCAGAATGAGACTGATGAGCGTGCGCTAGCAGCAATGAAGGTGCCGTTGTTTGCTAGAGCGATACAATGGGGCCCGACGCTGCTTTGGGTAGGCCATCTCGAGAGTATTGTCCCATTGAGCGCATCAAGACAGTGGATGTCCCCGTTAGAGGATACGGTGAATAGTCGCTGGCTGTCGCTGGACCAAGCTAGGGATCTGTTGAGCGCCGAGCCGACGCGAACAGAAAAGTCGGAAAGGAGATGACCAGCCTGACCGTCATAGATACGGACAGACTTGTGCTTGTACGTCGCGGTTGCAAGGAGCCATCCACCTGGAGAGAACTTTACGGCCGCCAAGTTGTTGTCGTGTATCAAGGTGTGGAGTCGCTGCCCACTGGTTGACGAGGCCGACAGTGACCAGACGCAGACGGTCTTGTCATCGGATCCGCTCGCCATTCGCGTCCGGTCGGGTGAGAGATCCACCGCCCACACTTTTTGTCTGTGGCCCCTGAACGTGACTACCTTCTCGTGGCTCATGGCATTCCACACTGCCAGCTGGCCACTCAACGTCCCGCTGACCACCCATTCGCCGTCGTGCGACACTGCAACAGCGATGGCCGAATCTCCGGCGTCCATCTGCGTCTCCATTTCTGTGCCACCTTCTACTTGCCAAAGTCGAACGCATGGATTGTCACCGCCGCTCACGACATGGCTCCCATCAGCGAGGAATGCGACCGCGCTTATGTCATCTTGAGAATCAATTTCGATCACTTCTCTGACAGACAACATTTCTTCGCTGGGCGCTTGGGTTCCCGTTGGCGTCCCACCTTTGTCTTCGGTCGTCGTTCCTAGTTGATGATCGCTTCTAGGGGAAGGTTGATTTTCTCTCCCCTCTGAGTTCGTCCTCATGAGCGGAGTCGTACTTCCAAGTGCCCACATTGTGCTCACCATTCTCCAGCTTCAGATGTCCCTTGGAAGGCGTGTCCAACTCCATCGTAAGAGCTGAGGGAAAGGGTGCCTAGGCGCTGGCGCTCATTCCTGATACACTAAAAATTGTCGCTCAACATACCCTTACTAGTCATCTGACCCAATCATGCACAATCAACCCCTTGCCCTGCGCGCTTCTAGACATTGCCCTAAACATTGATGACAATGTCTAACTCTACCATCCTCAAAGATGGGAGACTGTGTTCGCATGCATACTACACTGGTCGGAACAAAGTACTGGCCAGTTTTGCTGGGCGACACGTCATTGCCAACTGCGCGCCAACTATTCCTAGAATGGAGCTCATTCTCGTTCTGCGAGACTCCGAGATCCCAGGGAAGATGTCAGTTTCGTTTTCGAAAAGTGTATGTATCTTTATTTTTTTGATTTGAGTTTAACCTGGTCGATGCTAGAGGTAAATGTGCTCGAACCAGATTTCACCTGCTCGGACGAAATGGGTAGCATAGAAGTCATACATAATTGGGAGAAGTGAGACGGAGGAAACGTCGGGTGCGCCTTTTTATTCAGGCTGATTCAGGTGCAGAAGATAACCCTCTCTTCATGTTGTAGAAAGCAAACGTTGCAGCACAGTAACGTTGGACAGTGAACACGGAGCGCGACTCGTCCAAGCCGAAATCGAAGCTGCCCCCGGGGTCTAAACGCAACATCTGTCTGATTTCGTCGTGAATGCCGGGGCAAGCAAAGTCATCTTGGAGTAGGGGTCGTCGAAACAAACAGCTGGTTAGATGCTGCACCTATACACCCATAAAATGCGGACAAGCCAATGCGTGGTTTGTGGTGTAGCACCATTCGCGTCCTGCTCATTCGAGTTGCATACAGCTGCAATTGATGTGCTCCACCGTGGAGAGGAGGTGGCGCGAAAAATGATTAGCAGCAAGCCTGTATGTTGAGGGATTGTGAAACTGGACACTAAGTGGTGTCTACTCCGTGAGCGGGTCATCGAGTGTATGAGCTTGGTCTTCGAGAGCATTGGGCATACCTGTTGAGAGCATGGGGGGTTCTGAAGAGGTGTCAACGAGCACGCCTGTTATGGAGACGTATAACGTCAAATTAGGCGGGACCTGATCATCACGAACGGGTGGTCCAAAGGGTTAGGAATACGGCTGGTTTGGTATAGAACCCACTCAGGACGTTTGGGAAATAAAAAATGGGAAAGACCAAGACTCGTAAGATAGATGGCATGGAGGTACGTCCGCCCATTCTTGCACGTAAGTTTCGAGTGGCTGATACGGGAAATATTGAGTATGCATGAGGCGATCTTTGCGGGTATAGACTCCGAGATGAGCGGACCGAACAACGGCGTCGGTGTAAACACTGAAGCCACGCCGCCTTGCCTGCGCGTGAACGGGGTCAGCAAGCGCTCGACATCTGCAGCGGGTGCGGGCATCATTGTCCTATGATATTCTGAAGTCAGCTGGCATTAATGAATGAGTTACCGTGCGATCAACTGGTCACCCGATCACGATCTCGAGTCAGCGGCCCTGGCGAGTGTATTTAAAGACCGGTGTTGATATTCTGATGAGACTGTTGATTGGCTCTGATGGAATCGAAAGCGTCACCTGCTTTTTCAGGGTTATCTCTCATCGATGACGAGTGTGCGGTGAAGAGGGGCAGGCGAGCTGTCCCAAACGATGCCCACGAGGTGCCCACTGCACCAGGACCCCTGCCACCAATGCGGGAAGTCATGGTCGCTGGGCCAGTCCTCATTTAGCTTATCCCCGTTGGTGTTACCAATACTGCTACCCCAATATTTCCTGTATCTACGCGTCTGATCGTGAAGACCACGGTGCCACTTCACGGCCTCACGATATGCGACGTTGCATCAAAATGTTATTGTCTTGTGTCATCTAAACGTGACACTATGACGTTCCACCAGTGTGGCACGACTGCTGCGCTCGACACTCATCTCCAACGGGCGAAGGGAAAAATTCCTCCCAAAAGGACGCTGTGCTTTGTCCTGCTCTGAATTGTAACCTGACTGATTTGGCGGAAGCCAAATGTACACCAGTATAGTGAGTTTCGATTCATTCACTGCTGAGGATGTGTAGACGATAATTCTCGATCTCTCCAAGCTGTAAGCACGCCGGCTTACCTAGGTCCCATAACTAGTACATATACCGTCCGCACTGCTGAATGCTAGTCATTCAGTATTCTACCTTTCGGTGTAGCGGCTATGCGCGGCGGTCTGGTCGTTTACAC
>JBBPTO010002110.1:0-12035 GCA_038094155.1 Pulveroboletus cf. aberrans
AGGTCGTCTATTCCATCTGCGAATGGGGGGTGCAGGATCCCGCGCGCTGGGCGGGGTCTGTAGGGAATAGCTGGCGAATTTCGTATGCCTTTTCCCCTTCCATCGTCAACCAATCTAACTGCTCTTTTGGATCCTGGTGGAGTTTAGGAATGATATTGGTCCCCCACCATCGTTTGCGAGCCTGCAGCGCATCATCAATCAGCTCGTCCCTATCACGCAGTACGCAAGCCCTGGAGCATGGAACGATCTCGATCTGCTCGAGGTTGGTAATCAAGGTCTGACTCAAGCGGAATGGGAGACAAATTTTGCCTTTTGGGCCGCTGCAAAGCAAGTCAAGCACCGTGACCAGAGCATTGCTCGACGAAAGGACTGATTACCTCCGTCCAGGTCTCCCTTGCTTATATCAACGGACCTGACAATTGCTTCGGATAACATTCTTAACATCCTAAGCAACAAGCGGATCATTGCGGTTAACGTGAGATTCGTTGCATACTGCGTCACATGTACTAATTACTGATGCCGAGTGCCAGCAAGATCCGTTAGGCGTGTCCATTTCTTTCCGACGAAGGTACACAGACCAGTATGATGTTTGGGCCGGGACCCTCTCTGGAGGTTCCATGGTAGTAGGTTGGTTTCCAGAGCATAGCACATTCAGCGAGCGCTTAATGAATGCGTCCAAAGTGCTTCTGAATTGGATGAACGCCCCTCAGACGATCGCATTCGACTTACACGACGTCGGCCTCACCTCTGCACACTTTACCGATTTATGGACTGGTGCTGACCAGGGAACTGTGGCCGTGTCGTTTGCTGGCAATGCCGATCCGCACGGTACATTGATATACCAGCTGTCCAATGTCGTTCAGGCAGCACCGCGCCGGTACACGACCTATCTCGCTAGCAGTCCCTCGAACGTGCTCTCTGGTGATGCATACTTGCGACCGCTCAACTATTCCGCGAGCGTCGTGAGCAACATTGGTTACGGCGGGACGCTCACGTTTCGGGGCATTGATGGCGGGACGGACGGCGGAACGAAGGTGCTATCGCTCGCATACGTCAACGGGGACTACACTTTTTCCAATACCGAATGTCCGAATTGCCGGCGGGCAGAAGTAAGTGTGAACGGGGGAACGCCGGTAGCTGTGGAAATGCCGATTTCGGGACAGGTACGTGTGTGATAGGGTTCCGAAACGATGGATGGTTGACGGCTCATACTTTATCTTCCTGTACTGTCCGATGCAGGACTGGAATACCGTGTTTGCAGGGTATCTGCTAGCATTGAGTGGATTCGTACCCGGGACATCAAACACGATCACGTTCGCCAGTGTGAGTCCGAACGTGTGGGCATCTGACATGTACAGCCTTGGAATAGAAGTTTGAAGGGCTTATGAAACAGAAATTACAAAAAGACAAGTGTTTGGATCCCATCCCATGGGACCACCTGAAACCTATGGGACTGGGGTCACGACCATTGAGGGGCCAGGTCTGTTGAAGACGTAAAGCAGTAAATCAGAATTAGTGACAGCGCTGGTTAGATTGCAACTTAGTGCTCAACCGTCATGTCGTGCTGAGGGGCTCTATCAAGCAGGTGAGCGAGTTCAGGACGAAACTCGCGAGACTTTTGAATTTGGCTTCGAAAGTGTCGGAGTTAGCGCGCGGCGACGGCGGGCTGCGCGCAGAGTGGAGTGGCGTCATGTCCCTTGGCAACTGAATTAGTTCGGAACCGGGATCTCTGGAACTTCTGGCATACAGACGATGCGAAATGGCCGAAACATCCGGGAACTATTGGGGAGAGACGATGGTTCAAACGTTCACCGCTCAAACTCGGTGAACCTCAAGGTTGGTCTCGGGATCCGGAACGTCAAGTACGTCATCGTATCCACCAGCATATGGTTCAATGCATTTTATCACCGTCATTTCTGAGTTTGGTCCCACGGGAAGACCTCATCTGACTCCTGTTTGGATTGTACTGGTCTGTATGCGTCGTACCCCGGTGAGTAGAACATATGGAGTCTTCACCTGACCCTGTCTCAGCCACAGGACTGTTCATGTTGGTTTCAGGCTGCTGTCAGTAGTAGGTGTATCAGGACACTCGCAACCAAGTTCACTCAGCGAGTCACACACTGTATATAAGAGGATGGAACTTCCAGAATACACGAGTCCGATTATGCTGGTGGTTAACATCCAATGACTTCTATAGTTATCTCGCTCTTCGTTCTCGCGATCTTCTTGGAGGATGCAATGGGTTTGGATAATGGTGTCGCTCGCACCCCACCAATGGGTTGGAATCCATTCAGTGTGTATTCGTCAGTCCTTCACCAATACCATTTTTGTAGTCGATTTGAGCGTGACCTTTTTCACAGATGCGACACCACCGAAGCCCAATATCGGGCAGCGGCAGATGCACTAGTCCATTCCGGTTTAAAAGGCCTTGGTTACCAGTATCTTAATTTGTGCGTTCTGCTTACCCTCGGTCCAAATCTTGACATAGATACAGATTCGAAAATACACCAGGGACTGCGGTTGGCAATCGTCTGACCGAACACCGTCTGGTACAATCATGTGGAACACGACACGCATACCATCTGGCATTCCCGCGCTCGCGGATTATGTTCACGGTTTGGGCCTCCGGTTTGGCGTACACAGTGATGCGTGCGTAGATCGCATGCGGATGGCCCATGTGGTTGACGTGCTCTGTCATTAGTGGCTACTATGCTTGCGATGCTGTCGGGGGGAAAGCGTATTTGGTCGGCAGCCTAGGTCACGAACAGGCCGATGCAAGTACATTCGCCGGGTGGGGTGCAGATTACTTGAAGGTTCGTTCCATCCTCAGGTTGCCTACCTGCCACTGTTCACATCCACCTGATAACCCATCTGCACGATGCACAGTACGATAATTGTTATATGGTGAGCCCTACCGATTTCGTGGACTTCAATCCTTCAACCCAGGAAGAGGTATTATAACGTTTTGAATTCTTACTGTCTCATCCATTCACGAGTGTTTTGATTGGTTAGCCAGATTATACGGTTATGCGAAATGCACTCTCCTGGACAGGCAGAGATATCATATATTCTATCTCAGAATGGGGTGTACAGGATCCCGCACGTTGGGCTGGCTCTGTGGCAAATAGCTGGCGAATGTCGTACGTCTCCTTCTCTCCATTGGTTGTAACCCTGTATCTTTAACGACGTGGCGGAATTCAGAAATGACATTGGGTCGCCACCATCATTTGCGAGCCTACAGCGTATCATCAATCAACTCGTCCCGATAACGCAATATGCCAAACCGGGCTCATGGAACGATCTTGACTTGCTCGAAGTTGGCAATCCAAGTCTTTCACCAGCGGAAGCACGAATGCATTTCGTCTTTTGGGCGGCTGCAAAGCAAGTCGTGCTCCACCACCAGACTACAATTCCACGATTTGTCTGATCGCATCATCCGCACAGGTCGCCTCTCTTCATATCGGCGGACCTCATCACTGCTTCGAACACGATGATGAACATCCTCGGGAACACCAGAATAATTGCAGTCAACGTGAGGGTGGATGCTCTATTGAGACCAAACCACTCATGTCAACCTTAGCAAGACAGTCTGGGCCAGTCCATTTCATTCCGGCGAAGGTATACGGACATGTACGACGTTTGGTCTGGTCCACTCTCCGACGGTTCCACGATAGTAGGTCCGTATCTAGATCTCTGAAATCACAATTCAAGACGCTAATCGAACCTGGTCAAGTGCTCCTGAACTGGAGGAACGCGTCCCAATCCATCGCATTCGATCTTTTCGATGTCGGCCTAGATTGTGCAGATATCACCAACCTCTGGACTGGCGACGATCTCGGAACTGCAAACAAGTCGTACACGGCCACCGCCGACGCACACGGCGTGCTGGTATACAAGCTCACCAAGGGCATAGCCGCCACTCAACCGTTCCATTACACCACCTACCACGCTACAGCGTCTTCGAATGTACTCTCGGGGGGTGCCACCCAACGGAACGTCAATGCTTTCCTGAGCGTCGTGGCTAACATTGGCCACGGCGGGTCGCTCACGTTCGTCGGTGTAGACGGTGGTCATAACGGTGGCACAAAACGGCTACGACTGTCGTACATCAACGCGGATTACACGTTTACCAACACTGACTGCTCGAACTGCCGGCGGGCAGAAGTCAGCGTGAACGGAAAGACGCCGGTGGCGGTGGAGATGCCGATTTCAGGACAGGTACGTTATCGTGGTTGGCTTGTGGAGTGGTGGATGGACGATAAACTGAATTTATTTTTTTCGTCGTTTTGGCGGTGCAGGACTGGGATGACATTTGCGACGAATATATAGTCAGCTTGGACGGATTCGTACCTGGCACGCAGAACAAAATCACCTTTGCGAATCCGAATGCATGGGCACCCGATATGTACAGTATTGATGTGCAGGTATAAAAAGGTCCTGAGTGATCCAGTCCCCATATTATCTTTGGATAAAGTAAACATGAAATATTCAACATGTCGCGTTGAGACATCGAGACAGTGGTATAATTAGTACTTACCTGACAAACCAAGGAAGTCATATTTAGAGGAGTGAGCACGGGGAACTTGCAAAGATGCCAATCATATGGTCGGACCGTCACATTCCTCGGACCCGATCTTTGATTCCGCTCAATCGAGTACAATGCAACAATCCAACCAACAGAAAAGGCCATCGCTCCGCTCCAGTGTTGAGAACCTTGGGCGGCAAGCCTGGCATTGACCCTGCCAAGAATTTGCCATACTGCATCCCTACCTCAGACTCCCGTATTGCCTAAACGTTCGTCAGGATTCGTTAGGCGCGACCATTGTCGTTTTTTGAACAGCGAGTCCCGTGAGAGTCTCGGATTGGCATAGGAAGAACTTCTCATATCTGTATTGGTGTCTGCCAGACATATGGTGGAATGTACCTGAGACATTTCAAGACCCAAAACGCGTCGCGTGCACAACCGGGTGATCATACGAACGTTATCGGGGACCCCTCTAATCTAGTCCAAGTTCGCTCGGTCTCCTTTGACTGCCTGATCAAATCGATGTGTCCCCGGAGAAAAGTGCACTGAACATTACCGTCTGGGAGAATGTAGGATGAATGGAATGCATGATTGACGACTCAACCGACCACTGGCAGCCAGTTTGGGGGTTGTGACACTGACAGAATGTAACACTCGAGCAAAGCTACGTCAGAGACCCTTCTGTCTTCTTCAAGGTCCAGGGAAAGGCTAGAGTCGCTGGCATTGTGATTGACCGGTACTGCGAGTCTCGCGACTAAATCTGTCGAATTGCGAGGCGAATCGGATGTAGAAGAGAAACATCAGATTGAGGGCGTGGCTTATTTGGCAGGAAATTCTTGGCGCCATCCCAGCTTCCGGCGGGCGGCTGTCATTCTCTCAGACTGCGATCATCATGGTGGTACCTTGTCTCGGGTACATTCTCGCTCTATGTTCAGTATGCTGTTCCGTCATTCCTGCTTCGGCCCAGTCCAATGGAATGGACGCATCGATGGACGGGCCCATGAACCTCGCTGTCGGCAATATGTTGCCCTACGTCCACTTTACCCCAGGCGACACTGGTGGGCGAACTTATCGATCTATATCTTGCCTGATACTGAGCAGAAGAAACCAGTATGGTTCATTGGCTGGGTGCCGAGTAGCGCAGGTGCAATGGTAGGCACATGCATCGGCCTGTTTTTGCTTTCTATGTTGGAACGATGGGTGACTGCCTGTCTCGCAATTGCGGAAGAGCATTGGGACGAAAGGTAAATTTGACCCTCGCTAAAGATTATGCCGATTCATATTTGACGTCAAGGACAAACGCGCTGGTGATCGACAAGTCCGATAGCGTCGCTTCGTTGCCTTCCCCATCTGAATCATTAGCGTCGTCACCGTTGCCCAACAATGTGGAAGCCAAGTTACTCCAGCTACCACCCTTCGTGGCTGAGTTCGACATCACGAGAGGTGTCTTGTTTGGAGCTCAAAAATTTCTCCAGATCCTCTTGATGATGGTCGTCATGTATGTGTTCAACAACCTGTTTTAAATGTTTCGTTTAGCTCACCTTTCATCGCCTCCCGTAGGACGTTCCAACTCGCCTTCATATTCGCGATGGCGATCGGATCTGGCGTAGGTGAAACACTCTTTGGACGGTATTCGCTGTCATCTCTGACAGTTCACGAGCATTGATTGTACTGTGGTTATTCCGTGTAATAACTTCTTGTCCCTAATAAATTCGAGGGATTACCCTTTGAGTAAATGTACGGTATTGGCTAACTGAGAAAGTTTGAGTGGGGCCAAGAAAGGGTTTCAGCATCCATCATGATGGTGGCACGCCTGTCGAGGCCGCAAATCGCTCACAATTCTATTCTCAATACGCACTGCGGGTAAGTATGTGATGCATAGGGGCGCACGCTAGCATTCGATAGAGATGACGCGGATCACTTGTCTTACGGGCGCGACAATTATCCAGGATAGCACGCACATTGGTGGAGCAAACTGGGTGTCAATCATGCATGATGCTCAACCGCCTCGTCCACGCGTGGTTCGCAAATGACCAATACCACAATCTCAGCCCGGAAACTGGGGAACACGATGCCACTCTGAAGACTCCATCTTCTTCAAACTCGACGGGGCATCATAATGCCGCGCTATGATTCTTTCCTCGTCCAAAGGACTACTCAAAAATGGTTACGCAGTCTTCAACGACGACTTGCGTCAGGGATTTCGATGTCAAGCGGCGTGGTGAGCTTCAGCTCGTCAATCCCAGATCTTCGAGAAATTATTGCTCAGAACCGCCACTGAAGAACTCTATGGCACAGTCGCAAATGTTGCCAGTCAGTGATTCGATGTCCTCTTTTATCGTGTGGAGACGCCCTCGGAGCAGGAGCTCGTCGAACTCGTTGCCGAGGACCGAAGACCCTCGCCGAATATGCTGGACAAAAATCCACGTCGATTAGCGCTGCCAACAGGCTTTCCAAGTTCTCGGGTGACCAGATGATCAAAAACAAAGGTCAAGTTCGTCATCTTTGCCAAGCCCAACGCTACAGCCATCACCGAACGAGCAGCTCCCGTCGTTGTTTTCTCTACAGAAGAACTGGGCTTACCTCCGCAAGTGGCTCAGAAATCCTGGACTTTGCGATTTCGACCTTCGTTCGACTCTGGACTGGGAGTATTGCATCAAACGATTGGATTCTGTGATTCAAAAACTTGTTGAATATTTCGCATAGACATATTAGGTAGCTTATATAAGCCTCTTTTGAAACCCTTGCGAAACATCAAGCTGGTATCGCATGTAAGAATTGTGTCCTGTTTCGCGACTTTTCTTTGACTTGTGTCGCGATCAAGAATTCATGTCGGATGTTTTGGTTATCTCTTGAGTGGATATGTCGCCGGGATATGACAGCGAGTACGATAGGACTGCGATCGAGATGGAGCTAGTCCGGATGGTTGACATGACCGAGAAGTCGTTCACCCAGTAATATCTTCGTTGTTCCAATTGCAAACAAGTCCGGTCCGACAACGCGTCGCGACGCTGTCAATGTTCAGGACATATCGGTGCGCAAGCCGAGGACGATGTTCAACATCGCCATCATGCACAACTTTCGACGCTCAAGGTAGGTTCTGAATAAAGGTTGGATACCTCGACGCTGAATACTCTTCTCTCAGGAATGCGCGCAGATCACTGTACTAGAGAATTAGTAAGACCCGATGTTGTTTTGCTTTCGATTGTTGTACTCTACCCACAAATACAGCGGTGTCTACCAACCAAGCAACTTCGAGATCTTAGATCCTCACATCGTCCCGCTGCTACTGGGACTATTAGCTCTTCCAAATGGACTGGGAGGGCCAACTAGGGCCACGCCTGTCATACTCTGACGACACCCCACGTCCAACACACTTCATTACAGGTGGGTCCAGGGTGAGTGGACGCTGTTACCGCAGTATTACTACTTGCAACCTTCCGCATCTCATGCACCCGTGTTCAACAGAATAAGCGGGCGACAGCAATGGCTCACATCGGGTTTTATACGGGGCAGGTGATGCTGCTTGCTGGCAGTATTTCATTCTCTTCAAATTACAGGTCCACCACAACGTAGATCACATGTATCCCCGTTTCTCTACTCCTCTCTCTACCACTGCTATCGTTGCAGATGTTGCCGCCAGCAGTCACGATGCCAGTCACAAGCATACAGTGTCTCCTCTTGGCAGTCTTAGCCCAGCGAAGGCTTTACGTTGGCACCATTGCATGAATTTAGGAGAGCTCTACTGTTGTCCCATCACTGCCCAGGTTCTACCAGAAATAAAGTATGGACCATATATAGTGAGATTCTCCTTCATAGCTTGGTATGTTCCAATCAACGACAATGCATGCAGGCTGTTAACTTTTGCTATCGACCTCCTATTGAGTTCAACTTCGATCCATTGTGCGACATTGATACTAGTACTTTGGAAGCACGCAGGATCAAAGCAACCGATGAAGACCGGTTGTGAGTGGTTGCATCTGCACCTGTAACAGGTTGTCAATCAGACTGTTTGCAAATGGTGTTGTGCAAGGCCCGGCTTGGAGATCTGGCAAGCCCCGAGCCAGGGCTTAAGCTGGGGTTTCGCAGGTCATGAACGGCATCGTGGTCGGTCACGAGCGGAGAGTTCACATTCACATTTGTGTTGTTGACGCATTGTTGAACCGTCGGACGCAACACGTGGACACGCCATTGATAGGGCCACACGGGCTGTACGAGGGGGGCAGAGGATGACGACGGGACGGGACGGGCGGCGACACAGTGTTGTCGTTGTGCTGCCGCTTGAGGCGAGACGGGAGCAGTGGGGGCGGCGGCGACGATGGTGACATGGTGGAAGCAAGTGAGGCGGTGTGACACGGTGACGATGACGACGGCGCGAGACCACGAGGACGTGGGTGTGACTGCAATTGCGAGAGGAGGGCAAGATGGACGACAGCGTAACAGCGTGGACGACGGCGTGATAGGTGACGTCAGCAGACGCCAGAGCCGAGCCGGGCCGTGTACAACAGCGACGGCGTGACCACCATGTCCGCGCCAACGATTCCGGCAGCTTTACAGATATACAAGTACGTTTGCCATTCCTGGCCCAGATCGTGTTCATGTCCCTTGGTCTTCTAGTTCCTACGTCGAAGATCCGAAATGGCAAGGAAAATTCACCGCAATCTGGTGCTCATGTTTAGGCGCCGCTATCATCATCGCGCTCCCGTCGCTCGTGCGTGCTGTGAGGCAGGGGCGTGCGTTTCCGGGATTCTTTGGCATCTCGGCCGGTTCTGCAACGGAAGGGTACTCTGCCATCATCAGCGGGGAAAAGACCACACCACGAACACTGCCCTCTAATAGCAGCAAGATAGCAAACCTTTGGCACTCGTTGGTGTCTGTTCGACATTGGACAGTGCCGCGTGTCGATTTGAATGCTGGGCAGAGTACATATCCAGTATGCACTTCCGGTCGATCCACTGACATACTGCTCTAGTTTTCATCCTCGTGGCCTATCTTGTGATCACGCTGGTGTGCATAATTAAAGATGCTCCTCTCATTTCCAATCCGAACCGAGCTGGTATGAGAAATATCACGTCTTCTCTTTCCTCATCTCATATGCTATCTCCGCCTGACTAGGCTTCCTCGCATTCACCCAGTTTCCGGTCGTGTTCCTTTTCGCCACTAAGAACTCTGTCCTGTCCTTCCTTCTCGGTCCCGGACATGGCTATGAAAAGCTCAACTTTCTTCATCGTATGGCAGGCCGTGTCATGTTCCTCTCCGCAGCCATCCATGGTAGCCTATGGATCCGGAATCACATCCAATATGGTCTCCCCATTCTTGGCCCGCAAAAAGAAACATCTGGCATTGCATCGTTTGCCTTGCTAGGTTGCATATTCCTCTTATCGCTACGACCTATCCGGAGATGGTGCTATCAATTATTCTTCCTTGTTCAGTGAGTGCACCTCCTGTTTACCCGTGCCAGGGGTGCGGTAACGACTTTTCCGTGCCTTCAGCGTGCTCATGTTTGTTGCATTCTTTGTCTGCGTGTGCTATCACTCCATTTATGCACCACCGTGGATATTCCCCCCGCTGGCGTTGTATGGGGCGGACATGTTCTTACGCCTGCTTCGCTACCGATTCAAAGATGCGACCCTCACCGCCCCTGACAACTCCATGACGCTCGTACGTCTATTAATACATCAGTCAGCGCATGTAGATTGAAAACCTCTCCTTAGGTGCGCATACATGATTGCACCGATGGATGGGTCGCGGGTCAACATATATGCCTACGTGTCTTTTTCTCTGGCAGACTCTTGGAGAGTCATCCGTTGAGTATCCTCTCCGCTCCACCTCCATATTCATGTCTTTCCAATCCTGGCCTACTCCTCGGTGCGCGCGTCAACGGTGATTGGACCCTCGCACTCAACACGTATGTACGCAATGAGCAAGACAGGTCGATCGCGATGGATACGACGCTCGAGGACAAGGACAGGGACATATCAGTTCCCGTTCAGGTCATGATCGATGGTCCCTACGGAGGATCGAGCGTCGACCTTGGCCGGTATGAGACTGTGCTGCTCATCTCGGGCGGGTCTGGGATCACGTTTACCCTCGGTCTTCTGGACGACATCGTCGGACGATGCGTCAAGTTGCGTCGGCGCCGCGGCGAACGGACGCGTCGGATCGAGTTCACGTGGTGCATCCGATCTTTCGGTGAGCACGATCCCCTCCTGGTTGAACAACACCTCACGAAATCCGCCTCTCGTTTCACGTCTTCCGCCCTTTTTTGTTACAGGCACTATCTCGTGGGTCGCGCCGATGCTCAAGGATATTGCTGACGTGGCCGCTGCCGACTCATCGATCGATCTCCACATCTCGATTTTCGTCACGTGTCTGTGTGATCCTGAAGCGGTGCCGTTGATCCCCAACTGCGACGTGACGATGACCACGCGGCCGTCGGTTTATAGGTTACTCCGCGATCTGGCAGGCTCTACTACGAGTACTTTGGCACCTTGCACGAGTTCGGGAGAGGAATGCGGGAACGGGTGTCAAGGAGTGTGTCAGGTGGAGCCGGCGACATCCGCAGGGGCCGTCGCGGTGTGTGCGAGCGGACCAGCGAGTCTGACGACAGAGGCACAGAACGCGGTCGCTCGGTTGGGTATGATGGGAGGCGAGGTTGCCATTCACGTCGAACAGTTTACTCTTTAATTGGTTCACGGTGTGGGACGTGTTTGTAAGATGAGATGTATCACTTTTTGTACGACACAGTGAAGTTACAGCGAGGGACTGATGCGGTTCGCGACTGTTAGGCTCCAAGTCTATCCCTGAATTTAACATTGCTATGGTGAAGACTTCCATTCTTTTTTTTTTCACAGTTCTCCTAGGCTCGACATTTCAGAGACTCGCTCAAAATTTTATCTTGACATGCTCGGACCGACCTCCGACGTTTCCAAGAACCTGAACCTGAATTAAAAACATCGTGGGCCGATCCCCACACTGTTCTCGAGACATCACTACGACAAGCTTGCTGGTTCACTGATCTCAGTGGGGCACTTTTCGGTAACAATATGCTATGGTCAGAGCCGACTCGTGCCAGGTGACACCCATCCTGCCACCCGCACTGTACTCCTGCATGGAGTCGTGACCGTCGTCGACTGCAAATATCGCAAGTCTGTAGTAGGAACTTGACATGAATTCCAACCAGCGCCACCCGATTCCGATCATCTGAACTTGAACGCCCCTGGCAGCCAACGGGTCGGACATTGAGAACGTTCAGCTTGAGCACCGAGGGCCACACTTCTACAAGAACACGATCGGTGCGTTGAATCATCCATACAAGCAGCAAGGTAAGCCATGTATACAGGATGACATCGTGGTAACTAGTAAACATCAAGGTAACGTCGCGCAACCTCTCTCATGGTGCAGATCCATCCGTCTTTGCCCGCTCACTTCTTGGCACACCCCGTACGCTGAACGAACCGTCACGAGACGCCAAGCCTCTCATCACGAGATACAACGTCTGCCGATCGTC
>JBBPTO010002111.1:0-12031 GCA_038094155.1 Pulveroboletus cf. aberrans
CCTCTCACAGAGATCTCCAGGTCATGTATAATCATGTTGAAATTAGAGATAACCCACATGCATATGCAGGTATCCATGGGTATCCATGGGTAAGGGTCATGGGTTGATGGATAGGAAATTCACAACCCATATCCATACCCATATGTATCCATATCCATGACCCACCATGGATATCAAGTATCCATGCAGATCTCTAACTGGATCAGAGTTGAACATTTCTGTCTATAGGAAGACTTTTTGAGTGTGTTGAGATTGTGACAAGGAGATGGTCTGGGACTTCCAATTCCTCCAAATCTCAATTTTCAGGAAGGTATCACACTTCTCTGGAGTCATGCATTTTGAATGTGGATAATAACTTTATGGAGTTCACATAACTCCATGTGGAGGCTGTGAGAAGAAGATCATCAATGTATACAACAAGAAAACAGACCTGGACAGAGTCATGAGTGACATATAGGCATGTTTCAGCATTGAGGCAGATAAAGCTAGTTAATTCATTTAAATTTTGGTTCAAGGTTTTATCCCAAGTTCAACCTACTTGCTTTAATCTGTAAGGTGATCCCTGGAGTCTCCAGCAATGCTCTGGACACGTCAGAAAAAAGGGGAAATAAATCTCATTATCATTACATCATGTCATCAATTACCTTTAAATAAATTCAGGAACTCATATGTATCTGTGTGTGATGTAGCTAGAATCAGGCTAATGGTGGCAGTATGACATCAGAGGATCTGTTATGTTACTCCACTTATTTGAAATAAATGGGGTTGAATGTAGATTGATCCAATGCAGAAATTGTGGAGCATAGAAGACTCCAGACCTATTACATCATAGCTGAGTCATAAAGACTGCATCTAAATTGTCAAATGGCTGATCCTTTTGAGAAGTGTAATATGATTACACTTTCATTAATCTTCTATTAGGTGTGATTCATTATTGAGTAATGTAACACTTATTGCTTGACCTGTTGCTTTAGTAATATAAATAGTGTATTGTTACTATGATCTGCCTGTATTAACAGAGCACAAGACATAGTGTTCAATGTACAGGATTTCAACACTTCTCCTTACTAGTGTGTTATATACCTGAAGGATATGAAATGAGTATCAAAGCCTTTCTGTTTTCTTGAAACCTGACATTTTCCAGATTCTTGGTGAAGATGTATGCAAATGGTTTCATAGTTTGGATATAGAATAGTTCAACTTCTTTGAACTCAATGGCTTCTCAGATTTAATGATTATCCTTTCTGACATGTTTTGTATGACCTTCCTGTACAAGATTTAATGTCAAAGACATAGCATATTGATTGTCCACACACAGGAGAATTGTTTTGAGTAGAAAGCCTAGTTCTTCAAACAGAATTCTCACCCTGACTATTTGCTTTTTCACTTATGTTATTTCACAATATTCTCCTTCAGTAAATGAGATTCTAATATGTTTTTGTCTTCTTGAGAGCCATGAGGTCATTTCATTTGCTATAAATATAGCATATCCTGTAGTGGATCTAGATGTTTCCACATCTCAAGCCTAATCTGTGTCAGAGTATGCTATAAGACCATTTTGAGAACTGTTTGCAGTGTATTTAATGCACAGTTTCTTTGTTGAAGAAACACAACAAACTATCTAGATCACCTTTTGCAGGTGCTCTTCTGTCAAAATTTCAGAGACCTGTGACATTTTGTTTGCTGCAGATGCAATATCTAGTCTTTTTTCAAGCATTAGGAAGAGAAGTGAGCCTATTACAGATTAAAAGAGGCTTTGAATTTCGAGATCAGGTTTTTCCTGTGTAGATGGAGTAGGATTATATCTAGAGGGTAAAGGTGTTGAAACTGCCTTGCAGTTCTCTTGATCAAAAAATACTTCATGACTTTTTCAGCATATGTTAATTGATCAAGGATTAGAGTTTGTTTGGCTTGATCCCTTGGCATCCTCATGGATAGGTATTCCTTTGCATCTTCAAGACCTTCTCTTCATGAAACATTAAATTTCTTTCAGGACTAGTGCTTTGTAACTACCCATGAAAAGTGCATTGTCAACATACATCACAATAATAATCAGAATCTTTCCTTTTCTCTTTATGTATCAGCATATAGTTTTTGATGACTGAATTTGATAAGAGAAACATGGAGTGCCTTGTTCTATTGAAGTGCAGCTTGTTTTAGTCCATATATGGCTTTATTTAATACACAAATGTTTGAGAGATTTCTGGAATCTATGAAGCTTTCTGGTTGTTTCACATAGATCTTTTCATCAAGATCTCCATACAGGAATGCTGTTTGAGGTTTAGTGCTGATATTTCCTAATTATTTAAGACTGCTAAAGCTAGAAGGAATCTGACTGTCTGAAAGTAAGTAAAGGGTAAAAAGGTATCTTTGTAGTCCATGCTCAAGATTTGTGTGAAGCCTTTCACAATTTATCTTGCTTTGACACAGTTGCCTGTTCTGAGAGCAAAAACCCATCTTTCTTTCACTGGTTGATGATTTTGGGGCAATTCTACAAGCTTACAGACTTTTCTGTCATGAAAAAAATTTCAATTCATTGTGACATGCAGCCTGCCCCCATTCTGTTGTTTCTGTGATAGCTTGGTAATGTCTCTGTAGTGCATTGCCACTTTCTAGTCAGCAGATCCTGCTACTGCTACTGCTAATAGTTCATTTATTCAACATTGTGACATGATTTGTCCATCTTGTCTGAAGTTTGACACTTGTTTAATTGAATGTTAAGCAACTAAGCTTCACATTTGTTTATACAGTTGTTCTAATCCTTCTTGATTGGTTGGTTTTTTCTTTTCATGAGCTTGTTCTTTTTGAGCTTGCTCCTTTTGAATTTGTATATCCTTTTGAATAGAGATTTGCATTGAAGCCTGAATTTCCTGTTTATTCAATCTATATATGAGTGTGATATCTTTGGACATTGCCATGCTTGCTCTGGCAGAAATGGGGGTACAGTAGAACTTCTCATAATGCATCACCACCTCATGCATAATTCTCACAATGCATGGGGTTGGGTCACCACCTGACTTGGGCGGCAGTAACCATGCATATCACATTATGGATGACCCCTCATAGGGATTATGAATTATTGGGTGGTCCTAATTTGATAGTAATGCCAGCCAATGGTTGAATTTTGAATGTTGAACTCAAGTTCTGTGTGCATGTGTGAAAAATTTCAGGTGCCACATCTATTTCCATGCCTGCAGATCGCAGCTCACTTGGGCCAGACTTGGAGCGCAAGCGCAAGCCTCGACTCAGTCATGCACCATATAAACCCCAGAAGCTCAATAAACGGACAAAGCAGAAGGACAATCCAAAGACCTCTGCAAAAAGTCTTGAAAATGACTCACAGTCAAATCTCACCCTTCACGACTGGCTCACAGTGTTTGCATTCATTGATGCCCATTCAGATGTGTCACAAGATGCTATTGTCGAGCATTTCAAAACTCAACATGATGATGCACTTATTTTTATGCAGTCAGCACTGTCCAGAAAACTTTGAGACCACAAGAACTTGAAAATCCATGTGGACCAGTTTCCAAATGTGCTGTCTTCAAAACGGCCTTGCATTGTCACACGTCCTGATGTTGATCAAGATTTGTTTCTCTGGATCAAGCATATGGAAGAAAAAAAGGAAATGGTGACTGGCCTGATGCTCATTGCTAAGCATGCCAAATTTGAGGAGAGATTTAATGTTCTGGAGAAAGAGTGTTTGAAAGGGGATTGATGGCTTGACAGCTTCAAGAGAGTGTATGGAATTTGAGAATCTCGTCGCCATGGTGAAGGTGCTTCAGTGGACTTGACAGCAGTCAAAGCAGAGCAAACTCATCTCAAGGGTATTCTGGCTTGATATGCTAATAAAAATCACTGGAATTATGACAAGTCGGGTTTGAATCCTGAGTAAGCTGATTGTAATCTATCATTGGCATTATTGATTGGCATCAAATATGACAGTGAAATGCCCGATCAGGGACTTGCAACCAAGCAAATGAGTGGAAAGAAGAAGAATAAGTTTTGCATCACAATGGGACTCGCCTGTAATGCAGACGGGAGTGAACAGCTGCGAGTTCTCATTGTTGGAAAATCAGCTAAGCCTCGATGCTTCAAAAATGCGACCCCCCAATCCCTTGGTTTTGATTACTGTAGCAACAAAACTGCATGGATGACGGCAACACTTTTCGAAGAGTAAGCATGAAAGTGTTAAATTATGAGCTCTTGGCTTACGAGGCACACAGATGGCTTCAGGACTTTGATCTTCAGATGCGCCAGGGGAACCGCCATATTTGCGTCCTTCTCAACAACTTCTCTGGTCACTATGTCAACTACCAGCCATGCAACATTCATCTCGAATATTTCGCACCTAATATGATACCCTATGTTCAACCTTGTGATGCCAGAATCATCTGTACAACAAAAGCACTGTACCGAAGTGCTTTCTGCTTGCAGGCCATGAGGAGAGAGATGATGCGGGCGAGAAGGATATCTATAAGATTAACCTGCATGAATCAATGTTGCTGCTGACCGAAGCTTGGAACAAGGTGAAAGCTTCAACCATCATAAATTGTTGGAATCATACCCGAATTCAACCAGACAATGAAGCTGGTGCTTTGCCGACTTCCATTGCCATTCCTAGCAATCCTGTTGCATGCCCCCCTTCAGAGGCCACAAACCCGTTGCGAAACCCTATTGCATGGATCTGAGGCCGAGAATTTGCAATGTCGGATGAAATCTGACTGCCTGAAGTCGAGAAACAGCTTCAGGACATCTTTTCCAGGGCTTATTCCATGCGCGACTGGGACCCTGTGCTAAAGGTTGTTATGGACGCTGAAAACGATGTGGAGAAAGCATTATCAGGTCTTGACAAACTTACGATGCCTATCTTTGGCCGTCGGATTAGTCAAATCTCCCCCGACCAAGTCTCCCATCCTTCGGCTCAAGTTGCAGAACTTCCGGACTTACCAAACATCCCGCAGCTTGTTGAGGCCGAGAAAGTACTCTTGAAGGCTGTTGCCAGTCTTAAACAGTGCAAACGAATCATTGGGGAGCCACTCACACTTGAAGAAATGTTGAATCCAGCTGATGAGCACGAAATTGGTGGAAGCGCTTACAACTTTGTTTGGCAGAGATGCTGAAATAGTCGCCCAGGTGAAATATGAGATGGCAGATAAACAGGGTGAGGCGGTGGAAGTTGAAGATGATGATGACGACGATGACGAACCAGAGATGAAGTTGGATGAGGTCATCTGTGTGTGCGAGCAGACGGAGTGAATTTCCATCAGGTATGGGACAGGTGAGACATCTCTTGACCTTTCTTGTCGCGTTTTAAAGTTCTGGATCGAGTTGCGCCACATGGAGATGGCAGGGTTGACACAGTCGACGATGGATCAGTACCTTCAGCCAAAGGCCACATCGTAGTCATTACATGTCACACTACTGACAATTGCATAATGGCTATAATGCATGGAGAACAGACACCCCCCGACGTTATGCGTTATGAGAAGTTCTACTGTATATTTAGCTATGGTAAATATATTGGGTGGATACTAGGTGGTGAGGTGTGAGAGGAATGGGTGAGAGTGCATAGCATTTTCTGACCTGGAATGGAAATTGACCTGCTGGGCTATTAGCTGCAATTCCAGTACCTAGGAGTGTATTGAAGTGAAACAGCATGCCCAGGTGGTAGGAGGTGGATGGAACTTACAGGTGTTAGTGGAAGATGGGGGGTGTCATTACCTGTGCTCCTTCAGGCTTTGTTCAGTGGAGATTCAGAAGTTAACAGTCAACTCCAAGGTGAAATGAGAGTAAATGGACTGGAGGTCTGATAGAGATGGGGTGAAGTGATGTGCAGAGGTAATGAAGACATGAAAGGATGGTGACTAGGGGTTGTGGGGGTGAGGACTTGGCACGGGACTTATGTGTTATGCCCTTGCTTACTATTGATGTCCTCATTTCGAAGATAAGGAGATTATGCTAAAGAGGAGTTGTAGGGAAAGGGAAGCATCATTGGAATCAAATGGAGTTTGGAGGAGTAAGACTTGATAAAATGATATTCAAACTAGAGAATACATGAGGAGATTATGGGAGTTATATACTATAAGAGTAGATTGGAGTCCAGAATGGAGAATGGAGGAGACCATATGTAAAGGTACAGTAATGGTCAGAGATCATAGGGTGCCAAGGGTCAATGTACATAGGACTGAGGGAATGTGGAATGTAATATAGAAGTAATATAGGATGGTTCATAGTGCTAGAGAATGGAGCAAATATAAAAGGGAAATAAGATTCAGACCTATCATAATAGATCTGAGAGGGAAAAGGGTTCTGGTATTGGAGGTCTGATAGGGAGTAAGATGGAGTCCTTTGGAGAGGGTCAGAGATGATGATGTTTGAGCCAGAGGTGGCATAGGGAGTATTGGAGGGGAGTTCAGAGATATAGGTGTGGATTAAGAATGGAGTATGATAAGGAACATAGTTTAGCACAGTAATGCCTCATAAATTGCTGGGGTGGCTTGCATGTAGATTGCAAGGATCTGGGCAGGTGAGATAAATGAGGAAGGGATTGCTGGCCCAATGTCCTTTGATTTTGATTATGTCAAATGGAATATTGCAAAGTAGATATTTGAGTGTGGAGCCAATGTGTATGCCATGTCCTTCAAGAGGTGGAAGTTCAGCAGTGCATATGATGGTGTCAAGTGTGCAGAGAAAGATGGTGTGGGTGAGGAGGCAATGGGACTTCTTGTGATGGTATGTGAATAGGTGTGTATCAAGGGTGGGGCATTGATGGTAAGGTGGTTGAGAAGTGTGGCATGGAGGTCTGCAGGGACAGTTTGTTTCACCCAGTTAATGTCTTGACTGGATGCAGCCAATTTTGTGCATGGTGGGTGGAAGTCGATTATTTCTAGGCCTTGGCAGTCATGTTGAGTGAATACACCACTTGGAGATATGTGGAGTAAAGGGTTGAAGGAGATGAGGGTGGGGATGGTGAATTCACCAGTGCATGCAGTGGAAAAGAAGGTGGTAGTAAGGCAGGTGAAGAAAGCAGCATGGAGGGAAATCAAAAGATCAAGTTGGGTGCAGATGTGGCAGATTGTGTCAATGGTGTACAGTTCTTGGGGGGCATATTTGGGGGAAGGGGGATGAGAAGTTTGGCTGCCTTAAGGAGGGCCTTGATTTCATTGAAGTTGAGAGACCAGGGAGTTCATGGATGGTGTGCCAGATGTGGATGGCATTGAGATAATTGGTGACAGTGAAGCCTGTGTAGATGCCAGCCATTGATGAGAGGAAGGTGGAGATGAGATCTGAGGAGGTGGGGGTGCATTTATCTTCCAGAATTGTTTTCAGATCACAGAATGTGTGGTATAGAAGAAGTCTGGAGCTGTAGGATTCTTTGGTTGAGAGTGCTCATGCATGTGTAATGATGTCAAGAATGCATTGCATGTCAGCTGAGGAGAGTGGGACAGGGGTGCTGCATACTGTGGTAGGGTGCCAGAGGATAAGGCAGTTCTGGCTGGGCAGTCAGGGTATGGGTTTTGGGTTAGTGGAAGTTGGTTTTGTGGCATTTGATCTGTGGAGACTGTCATTGTGAGGGAAATGAAGGTGGGAAGATTTGATGATATATACTGGGGAGGAATGAAGTTAGGAGGATGGTGCAGGGTTTGGAACAGTTTTTGATTGTGGGTGCAGGGTTTGGAGTCAGGTGGTGGGATCAGAGAGGAGGGGTAAGAGTTCACTGTAAAACAGCTAAAGATCTCAGAGTGAAGTCCTAAGCAAATATGTAGGATGTGAGTATAGTTTTCAATTCAAGAGGATTGCAAAGAGAGAAAAGGAAAAGAAGAGAACTGTAAGGATGGCTCAATAGATGTCCACAGGAAACTGAAAGACTGAGTCTGGCTTCCCACTGTTTAGTAGGGCTAGAAAATCAAATTTGATTGCAGGACTTGAACAGGAGTAGGGGAAAATGGAAGAGAACTGGCATAGGATTAGAACTGAATCGTACTAGATGGCTTGTATAGTGATGGTAGGAAATTTACATCTCTAATTCAGGCATTACCTGAATAATACATAATACATTGCCAACAGCTATAAAGATTTGTGTGTATGTCTCATTATTGAGTATGTATGGACTTACTGCTTTTTCTGATATGTCTCCTGAGTGTGCTAGTTGTGGTGCTCATGTTGCTTGATTTTACATACTCTTGCCCACTGATAATATACACACAGATATTCTCCTCTAGAACTCTAAATATTCTGTGGAGAAGAAGTGATCTTTTTCATTTAGAATGATAGTATAGAATGTTTCAGTTCAATATATGTTCAAACAGAGGCAAAAGGCCTTCTTGTCATTTCCCTGGAGCAAATGTTATAGCCCATCAAATTCATTACAAGTCATGGATTATCAAATCGACCAAGTGATTCAGTGATAACAAAGAGTCTGAACCTACCTGGCTCCAGACACCATACTTGTCTTATATACATATACCAAAGTTCACATCAAATTCATGAACAAAGTCACCACCACAACCAAACTTGTGGCCATGGCTGAGAAAGCCAAGCCCAAGATCATGTTATTCCCTAAGTATTTTGAATTTGTTGAAGTCTTTATGAAAGAAGCTTCTGATCACATTTCCCACTATGCCCTTATGATTATGAGATCTACTTCAATGATTCCTTCATCATGAAAGTTGGGAAAGTCTTCCCTCTATTCTCAAAGAAAAGAAGATATCCAAGAACTTTATCAAAGAGAATCTTGATTGTAGAAAGATATGTTTCTTGAGCTCCCCCCAAGAATTTCCTTCTTCTTTGTCAAAAAGAAGGATGGAAAAATGCAATCATGTCAAGAATACTGCTACCTAATCAAGCATACAGTTTGGGATGTATATTCCCTCCTCCTGATTTCTGACCTTATCAATAAGCTTAAGGACATCAAGGTCTTCACAAAGATATTCATTGAAAATACAACAATGGTAGAATTGAAGACAGCAATCATTGGAAGGCCACCTCCATTACTGTCATATCCCAGAATCCAACTGAGTCAACTCCAACCTCCGGAACCCAACTCTGCTCATCCCTCCGGTGATCCCTCACCAATTATGCAACTCCATAACTCCAGACTCCTCTTAGATTTACTTACATATGTCTCTTGTTCCCTATTTAGTATAGTCTCACCCCTCTGTACCCTCCGACGCTGTGTAGCACAGCTCTGGCTCATTCCTGGCCTGGAGCACAGCTCTGGCACTCAGACATCCAACCTCCATCTTATATATCTACATAGCCCTCTGTTACTAATCCGCAGTCACTCTGACATATATATACTCTGACTTCGGTATGTAGATACCTTAGCCTGAATATCATCTTAGACTCCTCCTCTGTTCTCTCTCTGAGTTCCTTTGATGCATCTCCGACCAAGAAGGCCGTGACAGTGCAGAGACATGACACATAAGTCATGCATCAAGCCTTCACCCCTCCAGACCTCCGGCCATCTCCAGCCATTCAATTCCCTCTGACCTCCAATCTCTGACCGGAGTTTGAGTGGAGAAGATCTGGTCTTAACAATTACCCACAAAGGCCTGTTTAAACCCCTTGTTATGTTCTTCAGACTTATGAACTCCCCCACAATGTTGTAACAATTCATGAACAACTGATTTAGCGATATGTTTTTCAAAGGATGGCTTGTTATCTACATGGACAACCTCCTTATCTTTTTTTCTGATTACAAGACAACAAAGAAAGGATTAAACATCTCCTTCATGCAATGAAGGAACTTGACCTTCTGTTACAATTGGCCCCTTTTTCCTTTTACCACTTACACATGCATGGGTATAAGTCCCAATCTGGACATTCTTTTCTTTTTGTTGCTGACTACAATACCATGACTCCTCATCCATTTTCATCACATTCCATGTGATTCCATTTGCTCTGTCAGTGACTCCATCCCAGTCTGCCCTGAACTCACTCTATGCCTATATAAACCTTGTCATCATGTACTGTATTTCCCAAGCTAGACCTCCCCTTAGTGTACCTCAATACATTGGGTCTTTGCTTCATTTCCAATTCCCCATCCTAGTCTCTCATTAGGAATCCTTACCTCTTTGACACTTTGTAGCACTCCTAAGGCTGCACTGTTTCAAGGAACCTCTTGCCACCCAATTAATGATAGATAATCAGGAAGACTAGTTTGCTTTGACATTTGATTGTTGAGATAGAACAGGCAGAAAGCCTTGTTTCCCTAGAACTCTCATACTGTATCTTCATAGAGTGACTTGCCCCACTCTCCTTGTCCTTATTGTTCTAGACCCCCCTTAGGGACTACACCTATCTCCTACCTGGAATAGTTGTAACAAAAGGTCTAGCTTCCCCATTGGCTACCACTTGGTAAGCCACCATTCCTCCTAGGCCCCCCATTGACACCCATTGGCACTCCAACATGCTCAGACTCCTCTAACAATGACAATTTCCTACCCACTGAGAACACTGAAATTGCCCTTGAACTAGCCCATCACCTCTCCCAATCTGCATCCATTCTCTGGGTGCCAACCTCCCTGTCACCAACACCCATACTGCAATCTGGAAGAATCTTTCCCCCCCCTAGGAACCTCCTTGATCCACCTGAAATTTTGGAAGTTATCCAACCCTACAAAGCTATATCTTCTTCTAAGTCCATAGAGCTTAAACTCAATCTTCCTGCACCCTTTGATGGTAAAACTGCCAACTCCAAAGAATGGTTGGTTGTTGTCTCAACCTATTTCCTAGCTAATGCTGATGTTTACCACAATAATGACAAGAATATTGCCTTTGCCCTCTCATTCACAACACTTGGATTTGTTCAAGTCTGGGCCAAGACCTTTGGAAAATGATTCAATTTTGTCAAGAAGTTTAGGAAGTCCTTTGTCTGAGAGAATGAAGTGGCTAATGCCCTGGCATGGCTATTGTCTGCCCACATGATCAAGGACAAGAAGGAATGGTGTACCCCTTCCATTGTAGACTGCAATGCTGAGTTTCAAGCTCATGCTGCTAGACTCTCGGCTGCTGATGCTGTCCTTATCTCCTTCTATCAGTCGGCCATTGCCCCCCTCTCAGTTCTCAAATTCTCCACACAGAGAACATCTCAGACACCATCAACAGATGGTACAAATCAGCCATATCCTTTCAGAAACAAATGGAAGAGAGCAACCCTAGTCACCAAGGCATACAAAGGGAGAACTAACCTCTCAAATGCCTATGCCACCTCCTCACACTCAAAACCTCCTCAAGACTTTGATGCCATGGACATCAACACCATATCTATCCCTCACCCCCAGAAGCTGACTCTCAAAGAGAGAAAATGCTGCTGTAAGAGGAACCTCTGTTTCAAATACTGAAAACCGAGACACTTGGCACAGAACTGCACTGCCACCTTCAAAAACTCTCCTAGACCTTCCATCAAAAAGATGATGAAGAAGGACTCCAGTTCCAGTCTGCAACCTTGACATGTCATCTAAGAAGAAAGGCAAAGTGTTATTTTCCACTACACTCTTTGTCAACATCAAAGAGATTGCTAAGAAGGTTTTTTTTTATGTCATGGATTATGGATGACAGAATGTTATCCTTGGATTGCCTTGGCTCAAAGTGGTCAACTCCCTCTTTGATTGGTCTAAACAGACCTGCACCATCTCAGAATCTCTCAATGAGTTGAAAGACTTGAATGTAGTCCATGTTGCCAACCTCAAATGGCATGACAAGTTCTACCCCACTGCTGCTCCAAGAGAGACCATGGTCCACCAAGTCTATGATAAAAGGCTCTTCAACTACCTCCAGAAGATGGAAGAATCCAACCATATCATCAACAAGCAATATGCTGATCTCCACTAGATATCTGCATGGATACTTGATATCCATGGTGGGTCATGGATATGGATACATATGGGTATGGATACAGGTTGTGAATTTCCTATCCATCAACCCATGACCCTTACCCATGGATACCCATGGATACCTGCATATGCATGTGGGTTATCTCTAATTTCAACATGATTATACATGACCTGGAGATCTCTGTGAGAGG
>JBBPTO010002112.1:0-12027 GCA_038094155.1 Pulveroboletus cf. aberrans
TTGGGGATTGAGGTTGGACTTGCCATTTTGATCTTTCAGTTTGCACAGAGAGACATGAAGGCAGTAGTGGTTGGAAAGCAGCTTCCTGGTATTTCTGATATATCTATATAGGTCCTGTCTGTTTCTACTCCCAATATATGTTGTTTTGCCCTATTACCACATGAAATGAGTCGAAAAGAAAACACAGGAGACAGTTCTGACCAAATGCCGAAGCACCGAAAAATTGAAAATTTTTAAAACCAGTTTTTTCGACGTCGATCACCTCGGTAAATGACCTCCTGCTTGTTCTGAGTCGATTGGTATTGCTCCGATCATGTTTGGTGTGGGTGTTGGGGGGATACAAGTGGCCGAAGTTGAGGTGCGTTTTTGGATGTGTTTTTCCCACGGCTACAACCTTCCTGAAAAGGACAATAACCTGTTATTAACAACCATTATCAACAGCTGTGTAAAAAGACCGAGTTTTCAACTGAACCCTATCGTAGAGGGGTTCGCGTCGCTGGCTCATCAACACGCACCCAAGCATCCAGAAGATCCTGGAGGCTTCATCCAAGAAGATCAGGGTTGACTCCCACGAAGAGTGGTTTTTATCAGCATGTGACATTGTGATGCAGTGAGGCATGTGCAATGACAGAGTGTGATGTCTTCGGACAAGTGCAATGTAAGTGGCACAACACTCTTCTTCTTGTGTCACCACCACCCTTGCTAGTCAGCCCCACAGCTTATCCACACTCTCTGTTCTTTGTGTATTTTCTCTCACCCTAGTTTCTCCTTCTGTACTGACCATGACACATAGCCAACCTGAATCTCAAGCAGTGACTGGATTTTGCATCTGATGCCTGGGCTATGCTTTGCCAAATGATGTGAGACAGCTCAGTTGAAACCTATTAAAACTAAGTAAAGGGGGCATAAGTTAGCTACATTGTAACAGTATAGTAACAAGAGGCTCATTTCAGCTGCTGTCCAGAATAGGCAAAGATGACTGAGGAAATTTATAGGATGGAGAAAAAACTAAATACCCATGGGCAGAGACATGGTCACATCTCTGGTGATCTCTGTTGCTTGCAAACCAACTCTGATATGAAGGAGTCAGTGTCATGCTTACCTTAAGTAGAAGTTAGTCTGACTAACTCTCATCAGCAAAACCTGGGAATTGCATGTCCCTTAGCTCATAGTGCTGGACAGTACTGGAAAGCAAAACCAGATTTTGCTGGTCTGAGGTGCAACCCCTTGGGCAGGTCTAGGGCTTGATGGGAAATGGGGCAAGTTATTCCACAAGAATGATGTTCTGAGGTTTGAGGTAAACAAGGCATTCTCCTTGCTTGACTCAATGATCTAACATAAAAGGGGTTTGAGGGATCAGTGATCAAGTGTTGCTGAGATTCAAGGAGTTCACTGTGAACAGCATTGCCTCAAGAGCACAATGACATCTCAGAGAGTCAGAAGTTTGGAGAGTGGAGCAAAGACTTGACTGTATTGAGATACATGATGAGGGGGTTTAGCTTGGGAAATACAAGACAAGACTGGTATGGTATATATATACAAGGATAAGATCTCTTTTCTTTGTATCAGTTTCCATCCTGAGTGATCATGGGTTTGCCTGGGTCCATCATACTTAGCAATTTCCTTTCATTTGTACTACATACTGTCACTGTTGTCATGCCACTCCATTACCATACATTACTTACTTCACCAACCTGATATGTACAGAGTCTTGGGTTTTCCCAGACTATAAACTTTTTATCATGGACTTTAGTCTGCATTGAATTCTAACTTTTCTTGGTCACAAGTCTCATTTTCCTAAGTATCAACACTGTTGAATCTGAGCCAGTTAAGTCAAGTTGAGTGCTTCAACCCGAATTCAGAAAGTTGGTGTAGAAAACCAGAGTTTCCTACAGTGATATCCGGAGTTCTCCCATGGTCTGATAGCCCCTATCCTGCGCTTCTACCAAACCTGAGACTGTCTCACTGCCATTCATCCCAATCTGAGTCAACCAAGTTGAAGTCTGAAGGTTAGTTTTGAATCTGATGTTCCAGACCTGAGTTTCCACACACTGGACCTGGTGTTCCTGCACCTCAGAACCTGTTCCCACACTCCAGGTTTGATTGGATTTTTGTCCTTTTTATGTTTCCTTTGCTGTATTTCATTTAGGTATGACTGGATTAGACTTTTGTACCTAGGAATTAGTTTCTAGACAGTGTGCAAGTTACCACCATCTATCATAAGTCTATAAGTCTGGTTCCCTAGCATTTTTCCTTATTGTCCCTTCAAGTTCCCCTCCAGTCCTGTAACTAAAGTTGGTTTCCTAGCTATACTGAATGGGGGGAAGCCAGACTCTTGTTTTTCAGTGTCCTGTGAATGTCTAGTAAGCCATTCTTACAGTCCTTTTTTCTTTTCTTTGCTTTCTTTGCAATCCCCTTGGGTCAAGATACACACTTGCACCCCTATTTCTTGCCTAGGACTTCACTCCAGAGTCCTTTTGCTGTTTTACATTGGATTCTCAGCTCTATGAAATGGAAAGATCCAGACTCATGTTTTCCAGCTTTACAGTGCATGGTTATTGATTTATTATCTTCTTCTAGTCTCTTGGGTCCCTTTTGGGTTGAGTAAACCTGCTTGCAATTCATACTTACACCATTAGGAAAACCACACTGGGATTGCTAGCATCTTTATAACTGGAGTTCACCATGAGGGATTCAAGAGAGTCTTTGAGGAGGACCCTCAGACCTACTCCCAAATGAGCAGAGCTTGAAATTTTACTCTCTCAGATCCAAAATCTAGACCTTATGCAAGAGTTCTTTATTGTCTCCATTGCCCATGATTCTTTGGACAGCTCCAACAGTCCCTCAACACCATAATCCATTGGCTGGCATATCAGCCAACACATTTTTCATGAATCAGATCTTCTTGTTTCACCAACCCTGAATTCATCTCAGCTGAGCAGATTAGCTCAAGCAAATCTTCACTCTTTAACTGCTCCCACCCCTGGAAGTTCCCATAAAGTTACCATCATCTGGAAACCTTATTCTCTTATTTGTTCTCAGACAACATCACAGTTTTCTAGAATGATTCCAGGATCCTTCTTTGTAATAGAGGATCATGTGAACTAATTCTCTATCTCTGAGACCCTGCCTAACTGTTTCCAAGAACATAGCCCAGGAGACATGTCATATAACTCTCCCCTGCTCTCACCCTTAATACTTTTACCTTTGTCAGAATGTGTGCACTATGGAGGGGTAGAGATATCCAGACTACAGACATAAGTAAAAAGAGGAGCTGGGTATAGCTAAAGAACTAACCTCAGTATTGCACAGTGGTGGCAGAACAACTGAGAAAGAGATGACCAAAATGGACTGACTAAATAGTGCAGAGATTAGAGCGTGTGAATTCTGATGTAACTCTGATGTAATATCTGAAATAGGATAAATGAGGTCTGAAGGAAGAAAGGGACCTTACTGAGTGAAACAGTCAACTCTGAGATGCTCTGGAGTGGAGTTGAGAGACTTGGTGTGTGTCAACCTCAGAGTTGTGGAGATGGACCTTGGAGAAAGTTGGAGGTCAGAGGAGGTGTATTTTGACAATCTTCCTATGAACTTTCATCTCATTCATCTGCACCTCACCTAATTTCACCAAACTCTTCATCACCTTCATCCAAAGATTCTCTAGCAATTTTCTGTGACATCCTGTCCACTACACCTAGTTCTGAGTCTTCACCTGCCTTATCTGATACTTCCACCTCATTGACCACTTCCACTACCACTTCCTTATCTGCAACCACTTTCCATCCTGCTCACCTTGCTATACTCAGATTATCTTCAACACTCTGGACCACCCCTACCACTGTGACAAGTTCTGCATTTGTACCTTCAATTTCCAGTCCCATTTTATTGACTAAAAATTTGAGAGCAATGGCTAACCCTACTCAGATGTCACTCTGCAGGACTCAGAATGCTCCCAAGTTTGAAGGGACACCTGCTCAGCTTCCCTGATTCCTTGAAGATATAGACCTACTTGAAAATGCCACCAGTATCAATGTGGCCAACAAAATCAAGTATGCTATCCATTATGCAGATCTCAAAGAGGCCAAGCTTTGGGAAATGCTTGATGAAGCCAAGCAATCCAACTGGGATAAATTCATAGCAGCTATGAAAGAAATGTATCTGGGCTATAAAGGTAATATTCAATATTGCTGTGCTAATATACAATATCTTGTACAGGAGTTCCATGCCAAACAGATGTGAAACCAAGATGACCTTGATGAGCATCAAAGGAAGTTCAGCAAGATCACCTTCCATTTGATATCCAAGTGCAAGCTCTCCAACTCTGACTGTGACACCTATTTCCTCTATGGTGTAAAGTAGCTAGGAAGCCCAGAATGGATTTTCTAATGGTGTAATTATGGGTTGCAAGCAGGTTTACTCGATCCAAAAGGGACTCAAGGGACTAGAAGAAGGTAATAGACCAATAACCATGTACTGTAAAGCTGGAAAACATGAGTCTGGACCTCTTCATTTGGTAGGGCTGAGAATCTGACTTTCCAGGATCAGGTTGAAGTGCACAACTTGACTTGACTGGCTCAGGTTGTGGCAGAATTGACATTTTCAATACTTAGAAAAATGGGACTTTGTGATTGAGAGAAGTAGAATTTGATGTGGACTGAAGTTCAAGATACAAGGTTTATAGTCTGGGAAAACCTGAGACTTTATACATATTGGATCAGTGAAGTAAGTAAGGTATGGTAACAATGTAGCATGACAACAGTGATGGTGTGTAGTACAAATGAAGGAAAATTACTAAGTATAACAGACCTGGTTAAACCCATGGTTACTTAGAATGAAAACTGATACAAAAGAAAGAAACCAGACTTACTGACTCAGATCTGGAGAACTCAGGTTGGACAGATGGAATGGGTTGGATAAATGATGCTCAGATTGGCCTTTAACTTGCTTGAGAATGGGACCTGTGCTATAGAGATGACAAAGAGATCAGAAAAAGGGGCTTTTGCACAGTAGAGAACATCAGTCTCCTACATCTGTAGGAAATTTAGAGACTTACTGTCCTCAGTCAGCACTGCCTGGTTGATCTAATGCAAGTCATGACTCAGGATCAGTTGTTCACATGATCAAAAATGGGGATGAATGGGGCTGGGTTGAGAAAATGACTGAACCAGAACAATACTAATGCTGAGACATGATGCATGGTTGGTCAATGGGGAGTTTTCTCCTTGCTCCACTTCCCCTTTGCCATATCATTCCTCTTTTTCTTTTTATCCACCATGCCCAACACTCTGCTCACTTCTATTCTCAAACTCAACAATGCCTTGCCCATTGTTGATACTGCCAAGGCCACAGTAGAGAAATGTGCCACTGATGCACAGATACAACTTGACACCACAATCAAGACCCAGCTGGATAATGGAGACATTCTCCTCAAGGAGCAAGATATGTGATGCCAGGAGTTAGACAGGGCACTGGTGTGTGGTTTTTCCCTTTCTCCTGTTATGTATGGTCATGAAACTGTCTAGCAGACTGAGCTCAGGGCTATGATGTGGCTCATCAAGGACATGGGCACTGTGATGGAATGGCTTTTGCCCAAACTCCTCAAGGTGATTGTGGAGACCCAAGATGCAGCCAATGCATGGAAGGCCATGCAAGTCATGGAGTTGGCACCAGCTGCCACTCAAATGGAGGTTGATGAGGTGCCAGGCACTCTTTAAGCTTCCTTCCTAGCACACAACATGCTAACTCAGGGACCATCAGAAGTACACACAACAGCAGTGAACACCACCAAGTTAGGGACAGGGCAGAACATGAAAGTAATGATTCTTCCTCATAAGGTGAGTTCTGGGTTGTTTCAGAATTTTGTACAATGATAACTGGTTCCCTTGAAGTGGTCTTGCAAGAAAATGGAGGACAAAGACAAAATGGAGGACAACTACCATTACCTGGTCCCATGTTGGCTGTGCAAGAACCATCAGATGCCTTGTATGACAAAAAGGTGAGGGGTGGCATGCCTCACATGCATCAACATCAAAGGAAGGTGTGAGCATGCACAGAGTGGAAAATTGAAGGTTGTTGAGAAGGAGAAGGAGGAGGTGAAGGTTGCACCTTGACCTGTTTCAAGTAAGTCCCTTCACTGATTCATTTCATGGGCATATCTAAAAGGTTGTATGCAGCTCACAAGGTCCAGCTGCCTCCAGCCGACATCTTGGAGATCTTGGATGGCAAATCTGCCCCAGCCAAAAGCAAGGCATCAGTGATATCAAGGAAAAAGAAAAGGCTGAAGAATTCAGGTTGAAGATAGTCTCAGTCCTGATCAAGGGGCCAAAGCAGCTCATGCTGCAGTTTGCTGAACTTGAGTCATGAATCACTGCCCTGGAGTCAGAAATGGCAGCTGAGAAGGTGCACTGTGTATGTGCCAAGATCAAGGCCTCTAAGATTCATGACCAAATCGTGGCTGCTCAGGAAATGGTCAGAGTATGGCTCAGAAAGTAGGGGCTCTTTTTCTTTTCCTCTGTAGCATACATGTCATCCCATATCTGTTACAATTGAGTAAGCATGTGCTCATGTCTGTGTCTGTGCACAACCCAAGTGAACCTGATGGGACCTGATCAGCAAGTCAGTATCTGATATAAAGAAATGAGGTGTAAGTGATAGATATGACTGAGAGAAATGAACAAAAACTGTGGGTCAGCAACAGCAAAATTCACAGGGGACTTTGCTTCATGCCTACTCAGATGAGAAGATGATAAGGTCAGGGATGGTGCCAGCTTTCTTCAGCTTTTTCCTCTGCTATATGACAACTCTTTACTCTACTTTCTTCTTTTTCTTTCTTTCTCATTTAAATAAAATGGGCATGGTGTTCAGCATGTGGGGAAAGTAAAACCAATGGTGAGGCAGGAACACAGGTCTGTAATCGGTAGTGTGAGCAGTTTGTAATTATATCATATGTGAGCATTCTCAGATTGAACCATATAAAATAAAAGGAAATGGGTCTACTGTAAATTGATGATCTTGTGACTTTTTATGATGGTTTTTCTTTGTTTCTGTGAGATTGTAAGAGATGAATAAGTAACACCAACTGAAACCTGGGATAGAACAGTATAGAAGTGAGATTGCTGGATAAAACCTGGGGTGAAACAGATGAGGAGAAATATATAGTATGGATGGTATTCTGGTATAGTGTGATGGAATGTTCATTGTTTTCATCAGTTATGGTTTTTGCATGGGTGAATCATCTTCATTGTTGGGCAGGTCTTCATTATTTGACAGCTCTTGCAGGTCCTCAACCTCCCAGTTCTCTTTTCTTGCCATCTCATCCAGTTCTTCTTTATTTTACCCAGTCAACCTGGACACCAGAATGGTGGCTTGAGATCTTGCAAAATATGGGATGATGTGAAACATGGTATACTGGAGAGCAGATACTGCCCCATCCAACTCAGCCAGCAGATATGAGCCTCTAGCCATCCTGCAAAGAACTACCATCAGCCCTATGTACCTTGGCTTCATCTTCCAGTTCAGCTCCTTCTCCACCCTTGAGTTTCAGACCAGGACCAGGCTTCCAGGTTGGAAGTTGAAGTCCTTGATCCAGGTCTTCATTGCAGCTTTGAAGCGCTTGATGAATATGAACCATGCTTCTGAAATTGGCAGGCTCACCACAATATTAGCACTTTGGTAGAGAAAGGATTGGATTCAGAAAGAGGAAGAAGAAAGGTTGCTTCAGCAAGATCAAATGGAAAAAGTGGCTCCACACCATGTGCCATGAAATACAGAGACAAACTGGTTGACTTTTGTATAGTTACCTGCTCTGTTCAGAAGATGGTGTGCATGGATTGATACCAGCATGACTTGTCCACCAGGGAACTGTTCATGATGGCCTTCCAGACATCAAAGTGATGTCTCTCAACAATATCATTTGCCTGAGAGTTGTAAGGAGAGATCTGAATGTGCCAGATCTGGTAACACTCAGTGAGGAGATCACAGGCCTGGATGAAAGCAGGGCCATTGTTAGTAACAAGCTCAGAAATGGGGCCCCAGTGGCAAAGGATGTCCTTCAAAATGAAGAAGACAAGGGCAGAGGCATTCTTGAATCAGAGCATGCACCATTCCGGGTATGAAGTTATGGAGTAGTGGGCTTGGATGATGTAGCAGTAGCCACCAGCTCTGGGTAGTGTTGCTGTGACTTGGCTATTGCTGAGCAAACTTCGACTTTCATTGGCTTATTTGGCAACTCAACTGCACCAGCCAAATCCTGTGCTGCCTCCAGCTTGGTGCAGCACTGAAGTCAACTGCTGAGCTGATGCTGGCTCAAACCAACTAGAGCCAACTTGGAGCTGACCTGAGCTGGATATAGAGTAGCTTAAAATGTGGCTATGGTATGAGACTATGAGTACAACATGGATGTATAGATGGTGTACTCAACAATTCACACAGCAAAGGTGACACCAGAAGTGGTTTTCAAGGACCCAAACAACTAAGCTATGCCTAGATAGTCCTGGTTAGTGGCAGTGCAACCAGAAAAGGCAGGACTTACTGGGATCAGCTCCACCTCCACATACAGGGCAGGGTGGATAAAGGCTTGATGATGTGCATGAGGGGTGTGTACTGGACACTAACTGAGAGTAGCTGCAGTCCCCATAAATCCACCATCATCAGAGCCCATGAAACTACTGTTGCCAAGGTCTTTCTTAATGAACATTTGATGCTGGATTAACTGAACTCCATTGACAGTTTAGGAAGCAGAAGTTTGGAGCAGAGAGCATAGATAGTTGTAATTGGATATCTTTGAAATGGAGAGAGTGCAAGAATACAGAAGCAGTTGAGAGAGCTCTGGGAAAGCATAGTGGTTATAGAGTTGCTCAATGGTGAATGTCTATTTATACTTGAGGACTTTCACTGGCTTGATGTTTCTTTGGCAGCCTTGCTGTAGCCAGGGAAGAGAACTGAAGAGGAGATATGTGAGAACATATGTGAGTGATTCAGGATCATTATGGCAACTTAGTTCACCTCTCAGATGGCTGTTGATGGAAGCAAATGCTGGGGTTCCAGTGAGGCTGCATTTCACATGGAAGGATGCATACTTGCCCATTGAATGGTTGAGGTAAGACCTGGACACCCTGAAATCTGCAAGGAAAATAGTTTGGGAAGAATTGAAACCTGTGAGTATATTCTGAGGCTGTATATTGCAATGTACATATCTATGAGAATGAGTATACTGTAGGCAGAACAGCTGAAAATGCACATTGAGCCTAATATACTCAATTCTGTACTTAAATAATCATTGTGCTCACGAGCTGATCACCAATGTACTGGACTGTCACTCTGCTGAATCTCCTCTGCTGTTTGAGCATGTATTGCAGTGAGGGGCCAAAGAGATCGAGGATGATATAGAAGCCTGAAGCTTCCTACAGTGACATTCCTACTTTCTCTGAGTATTAATATGTCCTCTGAGCTCCTCTGAAGTTCTCTGCTGCTTTTCCAAGGCTCAATAATTAGAGGCTGTCTTTTTGAGTTGGAACTCCAATCTCTGAAGGACTGAACCTTAGTTTCTGTTACGATTTATCCCGGACTACACTTTTCCTTGACACTTACCACTTACATACGCATGGGTATAAGTCCCAACTTGGACGTTCATTTCTTTTCATCGCTGACTACGATACCATGACTCACCGTCTGTTTCCTTCGCACTTCACGTGCCTTACCTCACTTGCTCAGTCAGCGATTCCTTCTATCATATTCCTTCACGTTCTATGCTTGCCCTGAAGTACCATACGTATATAAACCCACGTCGTCGCACCTATGCTCCTCATTCTAGTCTTACCGTTTCCTACCTTGGCCTCTCTGTACCACCATGGGAATACATTGTCCCCTCTCCGTGATACAGGCCTCCTGGTAGCCTTAATACCTTTGTGCTAGTCATCTCGTCACGACCGCTTATGCGGGAGTTACCACCGTTCACTCGGTAGTCCTTGTCGTCTGTCCTCAATCGTAGGCAGACTCCCTTGTCCACCGTTAACTCGGAAGTACCTTGGCCGCTGTTAGTTCGGCAGCAATCCTTGTTGCCAAACCTCGCTAGTAGGGAGGCTCCTTGTAGACGTCTTGCAATCGTCAAGCTCCGTCGTCACTTGTCCACGGTTTAAAGACCGCAGTCTTAACGGTTCTGCGCCCGCCCATCCCCAGGTCGGCCGTAACAGTTTCCATGCTCCATATGAGTAATCCATGAGTTGGAGTTGTGTTTTCTAATCAGAATCAAAAGAATAGCAGGTGACAGTGCATGGGAGGGAGGGAAGGAGTGATTGGATGCAGGAATGTGATGCCTACCTTGGCACTCTCACTCTGATATGGTTGTTTCGCCAATGTGTGCTACTTTCGCTAACTTGCATTAAATTTCACTAATTTCATTAATTGCCATTTGCTTGCCTTTTTTGGATGACCATCATTTTCACAGACCTTCATCTGTTAACAAAGCTGTCAATCTATCATGTAATAGGCACTCGACCTTCTTTCTTCCCCCCACCATCACCTTGCACCACCACACTGTCTTTTCAGGGCTCCAAACAAATTCCTAAAAATCTGAAAAAAATCTGAAACAATTCTGGATGGGTCTCTAATTCTATGGCATGCCACTTTCACTTACATATCAAATCTTTGTTTGCTTTTTTAACTTCTATCATTCATAGATCTTTACTGATAAGGCTTTTTCTGCCTTTTCTTTGTCTCTCATACCACTTTCTGTATATCTGATGAGCACTTTATTTCTTTTTCCCTTCAATGATTGCTTTTTTGGCTGATTGGCTGACATAATGCTTTTTTTGAAGCTTAGATCTTTGTTAACAAGGCCCTTTCTGCCTTTTTTCTGTATATCATAGCACTTTCTGTGATTTTGGTAAGTATATTTTTCTTCTTTCTTCCTATGTTGGCTGACATCAAGCTTAGATTTCTTCTGATCCTTTTTAATAAGGCCCTTTTCTGTGTTTTACAGCACTTTCTGTGCTTCTGGTTAGTACTTTTTTTTTCTTCCAATGTTGACTGATATTAAGCTTAGATTTTCTTTGATAAGGCCCCTTCTGCATTCTTCCTGTGTTTGGTAGCACATTCTGTGCTTCTGGTGAGTACATTATTTTTTCTTCAATATTAAGCTTAGATTCTCTTTGATAAGGTCCTTTCTGCATTCTTCCTGTGTTTTGCAGCACCTTCTGTGCTCCTGGTGACTACATTATTTTTTATTTCTTCAATGTTGGCTGACATTAAACTTAGGTTCACTTTGACAAGGTTTTTTCTGTCTTCTTTCTGTGTCTTACAGCACCTTCTGCACTTTTGGTAAGTATATTATTTCTTTTTTCTTCAATTCTGGCTGACATTAAGCTTACATTCTCATGGATAAGGCCCTTTCCTGTGGCTTATAGCATCTTCTGTGCTTTTGGTAAGTACTTTCTTTCTTTTTTCTTCAGTGCTGGCTGACATTGGGCTTGGGTTCTTTTTGATAAGGCCCTTTATTCCCCTTTCCTGTGTTTTACAGCACTTTTTGTGCTTCTGGTAAGTATATTATTTCCCTTTTCTTCAATATTAGCTAACAATAAGCTTAGATTCTCTTGGAAAAGACCACTTCTGCCCCTTTCCTGTGTCTTACAGCACCTTCTGTGCTTCTGGTAAGTACACTGAGCAACAAAACTATCCCAATGTTTGATACATTTTGATTGTTGAGTGAATATCTGATAAACTATTGATCCTATACTATTAGACCCAGGTACCATTAGAAAGCCCTAATCAAGGGCTATCCAAACATATATACATTTATTAGGTAATTCCGGAGATATGATTAAATTAATCACAGGCACTCATTGGGACAGTTTTGTTGCTGACTTCTGAAGATATAAAATCTGAATATTTTAGTGGGATATTACATATGCACTAGATCATGTGATCTATAGGAACTTCAACATGACCCAAACAAACATAAATGCCACTTCTTTCTTCACATCCACCACCATGAAATCCCTCTCTGTTGATCAAATCAACCAAATCATTGCT
>JBBPTO010002114.1:0-12022 GCA_038094155.1 Pulveroboletus cf. aberrans
TATCAGAAGAGTTCGAGTATTGATGGGCGGGAAGGACGGAGAACATCTGAGTGTAGGATCACCATCGTGCGGACGATTTTTCTTCTTTTTGTACCTTCTTCGAGTACATTTGGATCTTTCACGCTCGCTTTGCATTCGCATGAACTTTTGTCAATACCCATTCAACTACGTCTTTTCGGATAGACCTGGGACTTTTTTAAATATTGTAGATCCGTACGCTGCGTAGACAGCAATTGTGTGTAATGCTATTACCTTGGCAAGGTTTCTGCCGCGCCCGAATGTATGCGCAGCCCTGCATCGCGAATCGGATTCCTATATTTTCCCCACAAGGTTTTTCTGTGCCAATCCTATTATTAGCTCGCCCTACATCATCGAAGTCAGACGACTATCCGATTGTCACCCGTAATCGTACCCCACGTGGTCGACGCGCTTCTACATATGTATATGTAACGCCCTGGCACTTGTACACGCACTGTTGAAACTTGGTGTTCGATTTCTGCTCTTTTATTACATAACCAAGGTTCTAGATCATGATAACATAATCATTGGTCAGTTCCACTCTTATATTGTTTCATCATTCACTATAGAAATTGTCAAGATCTATAGTGTGGGCAAAGATACCCAGTACTACTAACTATCAGTATAACTATAGGTAAGTAAATAAAGGGATCTCACCTCAGCCAGATGCCCAAGAGAACAATCACAACTGAGGTGAGTTTGAAAGGAACATGGGAGTTAAATAGTGAAATGATATGCATGCATCTAACTCTGGAGAAACTCCGGCCCGGAGTTAAGCGAGAGTAAGCGAAGTGTATTTGGAATAGCTTGGGATTAGTGTTGCCACGGCTTTGGCTTTTTATTGACTCCGAGCCGTAGCCAGCAATGACTCGAGCCGAGTCACTGGTAGCCAAGCCGCGGCAAAAGCCATGCATGACTCCGACTGGCTGAACTCAAGTCGCGGCTCTGAAACCGGCTCGAGCTCTCTGAAGCCGCTCTCCAGGAAGCCATTGCAATTAACCAAGCATAGTATAGACAATCCACTTCAGTACCATAGTGCACCATGCTGCCTGTCGTCCTCGTTGTGGCACCACGGCCATCCTCTGAGTCAGGCTCGTCATTGTGGAGTGGCGTCTCATATTTGTTGTGCGGGTCTACTTGCACGTTTGTTTTCATTCAACTATAGCGTCACATCGGATCCTCCAGTCACTGAGTAGTCACTGGTGACTGGCATTGTGTCAATATGACTCACGTACATGCAATGGTGAGACTCTGACCGTGAGAGTAGGCATTCCCTCCATGCTACGTTCCCCTACCAGCACCCTTGTCACTTTGCAATGTGCTTCGTCTGGACTCTGAATTGTGCAGAACTGATTTATGGTTCTGTGCTACCCCAATACAGTGTCAGGGACTTCACTTATATATCTGTCACGATTTGAGATCTCGACGTATATCATGCCATAGACTGATTACATCAGATAGGTTGGGGGAAGGATTTTGTAGCAAGAGTGACCTCCACTTGTCCACCCAAGCCACACTCAACCAATTCCTCAATATCTTAATTTTGTCTTCTTTACTCCTTCACGCTCTGCCATGGATGCCCCTAGCACCCCAGTTGTTCGACAGGGCGCCTTTGAGGGGTTTATCTACCATGGCCTGCAGTGAAAGGCTTTCCACACCTTCTCCAACGCATTCTAGCTACTGGACCAAGTCAAGTCGCTCCAGTAGCTCCTCACAAACCTCCTTGGGTGAAGAATTTGACCCCACAAAATCAGAATCGGATCGAATCAATGATGAAGATAGTTATATCGCAGACACGCCTACCCTTGTCCCAGGACACATGCTACATGACCCACCACGAGTTCAACCTACCACGAGGCTGTCGCCTGACACCAACTCTAGCACTTACACCACCCTCAACTCCCATCTAGCAGCTGAAGAACCCATGGTTGACCTGGAGCGTTGTCTCACCATCGTCCAAGCCCTCGCAAAACCATTTTTGGATACACAGGTTCATGACACTTGCCTCATTCCACATCTGCCTCATTCGGTTTCAGATTTTTGACGTGCTTTCACCGGCTGAATTCAACTTTATACTCTTCCAATGTACTGAGTACAAACAACATCAAACATCTGCGAAGTGATTACATTCCTCATTCTTTAGCTATGTGTATTTACCCATCTCTCAGACTACTGTACGATTTCAATCTCCACATGCTTGTCGCCATGCCTTCCTACCCCATTCACGAGGTTCCTCTTGTGCATCTCGCTAAGCGTATCGATATGTTACTTTGGCAGCTATCTCTAGATGGAGACAGTGACGTCACTTGGGCCAACTACTTTAATCTCACCATCAAGAACAAGGACTCTGTTATTATCCCAGACTTACATCTCGATCTGCGCCCACTCCATCCTCCCAGTTCGGGTCCGATACCGTTTTGGGCGGGCGAGTCTGGGTTTAGTTCATCGCAGCGCGAGATGGAGTGACAGTTAAAGTTAGCGGCAAGTATCGTCCCTGAATTGGACTGTGCAGTCATGGTCTCCATCCGGGAGGCGCATCACAATCTTCCCTCCCCTGACCACCCCCTTCACTCTCACCCACCACTCCCTCGTTCCGCCTTTACACTGAGTGTCCCGCCTTACTCCCTCGATCTGGTTGTGGTCGAAGGCATTACTTGGTTGTTGGTCAAATCTGTCACCTTCTGTGTGTTCCTTCGTGGAATGGATGGTAGCTTTAATTTCAAGAACAGGGGCCCGATTTTTGCACAAGGGGTAACTAACAGTCAATCGTCGGTCGTGATTGACACCGATCTATTCTACAGTAATTGTTCCCCAAGTGAGACATGGGTGAAGTGGACAATGTCCTCAATGCCGCAGCCAAGCATCTTATTTTACAGCTCGTTCAAATGATGGAGATGACTGGCGCCGACCCCCTCAAGATCAATCATCTTCGCTCACAAGCCGGCTCCGTGACGTTCCCTGTTAACTGGTCACTACTGATGCGGGACCTGCAAGCCTCCCTCTATGACACCACTCATGCTCGCTATCTCAGATGGCTGCGTCCGAATCCAGAAGCAGAGTGCAAACGGAAGGCAGATGATGCAATGCAGGAAGCTGGTCCCTCAAGCAAGCGACCTGCCATCTTGGTCCCTTCCCCGAGTACTTCACACCGGACTGTAAAAAAAAAAGTTTCCCAGAAAGGTGTGAAGCGGGGCAAGTTGCGCAAGTCACGCAAGTAGTAGTTCGTGTGGGCCGTGTATATACCGTCGTTGTGATTAAGTAAATAAACCGCTTACAAGTCACGCAATGACAAGAAATTTTCGAATCGTTCCTGCACCTTCAAACTTCTCAAACATGATTACAGAATGCGTTCATTTTTAAATAACGCGCCAAGTCCCCTCCGAATATCCTGCTAGCACTTGTGCACTCCGAAATCATACCCTGAATCGGTCTCTCAGCCAAAGAAGTTGGGTCCATAACAGCGGAACCGATTGCATTGCAACGTGTTGAGTTAGTCTTACGAATGTCTGCAATTCAAAAATGCCGAATCGACACTGGCAGGTCCTATAAGTAAGAAGCCAAACATTCAAGTGTGACTGGCGCCATCTCATTGAAGAATCTGGTCCTTCTGGCTGGACTCGAGTGGTCCAGCCAGTGTAGGTCAAATGCACTTACGCTTGGATCGTTCGAGTTGAGTCATGTCTAACCGATCTGATCCGTTTATCTCATGTACTCTAGCTCTGGGCCTAGGATATTCAATGCAGTTGCAACGTGTCATGACTCGTAATGTAGTACGTTGGTGCAGTACGGAGTTATAAGTCGAGCTATTTAATTGCCCGAGTTTCAAGTCGACCCTCAGCTTCGAGCCCCAGTCTCTTGCTTGCTCATGTCTCCTGCTTCACGTCCTCGAGGTCGTTGCCCATCCTCAGAGCTGCAGAGGGCCCAAGCTTGGACGTGTTCAGGGTCGGCATCTGGCAGCCGGGGTGGAACCCCCATACATCGTCCTCGTTCGCATAATCCAGGATCTATGGATAATGCTTCTGGTCTACCCCCCGCACGAGCAGGTGCACGGCGTATGGAGCCTCTCGAAGAGGAGGATATCGATATCGATGGGCAGCTGACCTCTGGTGCCGACACCGATGATGAACTGTCCGCACCCCTGGACACTGGAAGGGAGGGCGACGATATCACGCCTGCGAATCCAGCTAGTGGTCCAGTTAAGGTTCCCACCACAGCAGACATCTGGCATTTCTTCGAGAGAAGTGCGAAGGGTAGGGTATGCATCTATTGCAGGCAAGTTTCTCCTGACTTCGTGCATCCACACCACTTAGTCATGCCACCTTCATTGTTTAGGGAAGTTCACGATGCTGATCCAGTCGGCTGGGCTCAAATGTACAAGTGCGAGCATGATCGTATGTGGCGGTATGCCACTACTACTGGGAGATCTGTCCTATGATCACACATCGATCGCTTCCATATCCTGGAGTACCTCGTCTTGGCAGAGGCAAACAGATGGCCGATTGGTATTGAAAGAGTCAAGAATGCAATAGCGTGCGGCTACTCCTTAAGCGAGCTCCATGATATTTTGAAAGACGGCAAATCCATCACATCCCTTCCTCCTCGCCACACTGAGCTTTTGCCTGCGGATAGTGCGGCCCTTGGCGAACGCCCATCTATCCCACCATTCTCATTGCAAGAACTGCATAAACATCTCGTCGCTTTCATTGTTGTGGATGACCAGGTACAGGCGATTCTCGTTTGAACTCTCTGAGTTCTAACACACACACAGTCTCTGAATGTTGTTGAATGCAATGAATTTCGACAGCTCCTGCTTCTTCTTCGCCAAGAGCTGAAGGACTCTCAAATTCCACACCATACAAAGATTCGTGAAGACGTCATCGAGGCATGGCAGCAATATTTTACGGTTTTGAGGAGTGACCTAGAGGTAGTCTATGCACTGGTCTACTCACAACGCCACTGACCAGCTTCCACTCCATAGCTCGGTCTTGGACGCATCTTGTACATGACTGATATATGGTCGAGTGACAATCGGTCCCCGTATTTAGCAATGACCGCGCATTGGATTGCGGAAGAGCCCAGTATGAAAACTTTGATGATGCGGTCAGCATTGCTAGCATTCCATCGCATACGCGGCAACCACACGGGCAAGTCTCTCGCAAAAACTATTCTTTACCTCTTGGATCGGGCAAAGGTTACCGCAAAGGTAAGCATCAATCCCTACAATATCACCAAAATAATTGATGGCTCCTACTGTGCATGTTCATTGCGGCGGCTTTAGATAGGGCATTTCACCATGGACAACGCGAGTAACAACAAGTCTTGTATGCAAGAACTGGAAATCCTTCTCCACGCGCGTGAAGTAGAATTCGATGCAGATGATCGCCTCATCATGTGCTTCCCTCATGTCATGCATATTTGCATGACTCATGTTATCCGAAGCTTTACAGATGCCGATCTTACTGACATTGCTGAAGCATGGCTTGACGCCTTTGCTGATGATGAAGAACGCGAAACATACGTGGAGGCCGTTTGATCAAATCCGATAGCAATGGGCCGCGATATTGTCCGGGTGATTCGAGCATCGGGTCTGCGCCGTGATGAGTTTATGGACACTGTCAAGATGGGGAACTTGAAGAATTGGTTCAAAGGCCCTATGAGCGAGGCAGAAGAGATTCCGGAGCTGGAGCTTCTGCACAATGCACAATCATGCTGGGATTCTACATATGCGATGATCAATCACCTTCGAGCATTGCGTTTGGTATGTATTGCCTGACAGTCCTATCATTGGTTGCATTCAACTACCGCATCTTCTAGGCTATTGACTACTTCCTTGCACTTCCGAATCAAAGGGAACTGCAAGGATACTCACTATCCCCATCACACTGGGTGGTTCTAGGAGATTTCGAGCTCATCCTCCAGGTTGATTTTCATTACGCAGTGTATATGGATTGTTGCTAATAAACGGACTGGACAGATTTCTCACAAGGTTCAGCAACGCATGTCAAGCGAGAGTCTGCCATGCCTTGGGAGTGCTGTTCCGTGCTTTGAGCTCTTCATGAGCGCCTGGGAAATGCTAGGGACAACAAATGCCCGTGTAAAGCCGTGGGTAGATGTCGGACTTGACTGGGCGACTCGATATTACAAGCATATGGACAACACTCATGCATATGTAATTGCCATGTGTAAGTCGTCAGTTTCGCAAATAACTTGGAACTAACTGATAGTTACAGTTGTCGATCCCACTGTATGCTTGTCCTGGATTAGAAACTACTGGGATGACGAGTTCATTGCATTGGCAGAGGAGATGATTTTACAGTTGGTGAGTAGATGATACGTTCCATACAAATATACAGTTATACTAACATGAACTAGATGCAAGAATACCGACAGAAAACCCCGACATCTGCGACAACCCAGCCAAAGCCCAAAGCGCCTGTCCACATGATCAACTCGCTCGCAGCCGAATTCGGCATCAAAGACATGAGGATTGGACAACCCACTCGTCGGTCACGGGAAGCAGTGATGAGTCAGACGACAGATGAAGAGTATCACTCGTATGTCAATGGTGACCTCTGGGAAGAAAACTCGGATCCTCTGAGATTCTGGAAGGTGAGTATACTTGTTCTGCATGCTATCATTATACTTATTCACTGCTCACGGTAATTTACAGAACAAACGGGGCAGCTATCCTACCATTTTTGCCATTGCTATGGACTATCTCCCGATTCAGGCATCGTCTGTTCCTTGTGAACGTGTTTTTTTGTCGAGTGCAGAGACTGATACCAAGAAACACAATCGGATCGGCCCTATGCTCATGGAAGCTCTGCAAATGTTGAAATACAATTTCAGGAAACGCCGGCTTACCTTCATGCATGGAGCGAAGCTCGATGCCCGTGTCATGTTGGAAGACGAGCCTGATGAGACAATTATCTCTGGTAGTGGTAGCCCCTTGGTTCACGATGAGACTATAGACGATCTCATTAGGTGTGCGTCTCGCGAAGAAGGGGACCATTTGCAGGATGATGTTACTATAGTCGATTTTTCTTAATTTTATGTACTACATACGTCTCCAGTTTAAACCGAGCTGTTACAAATGTCTAGTTTTCTCACATCCTCGAACTTGAACCTTTGTTGGAAGAGTCGAGCTGAAATTCGCATTTTGTACAAACTTCACTCTGTTACCACCATCATACTGGCCGTTCCTGTCGCACATGCAACTCATCCATATTGATGGAAGATACCGGCTACAGGAAAGCCTTGGTACCAATGGGAAATGTGAGTTTATCTGGCTAGAAAAACCTCGGGGTGCTGACAAGCTCAGGTACTATATTCCGAGCAGTCGACCTAGTGAATGACAATCAGGTTGCCCTCGTGAAGATTTGCTACCTGTCAAGCATTTGTGGTATTTTCCACCGCGAACGCGTGGTGCTGGACCGGCTACGTGGGATTGCAGGAGTTCCTATTGTCACATGGTTGGGGATGGAATCGAAAGCACAAATCATGGTATTTGACGATCTCGGCACCACGTTGGAAGATTTTCTTCACATGTCAGGGAGAAGACTGTCGATGAATACCATCACCGCTTTGGCAGAGAAATTGGTGAGGAGGGTTTATCTTGTTCCTATCCATACTCAAAAATATGCCAGATTACATGCCTTCAGAATATCCACTCTCGCAGCTACATATATGCGAACATCAACTCTTGTAACGTGCTTGTTCACCCCTCCCCAAATGGAAACGAAGAGAGCGAGCTCTCCCTGTTCGACTTTAGCGTCGCACAACTGTACAGAGATCCATGAACATATGCTCACGTTCCCTTCCAATGCGACCTTTCACCTTCCAACTCCCTTGGTTCTACTCCGTTTTCTTCAATTAACCACCACTTGGGCAATCAAGTCAGCTGCCGAGATGATCTAGAATCAGCCGCATGTCTCTTCATCTACCTTGCACGTGGATCACTCCCTTGGTTTGATCCCATTGATACATCTGACAATTGCATTTTGAAACAGAAGCAAGAGATTGTAATTAACGAGCTGTGTGGTGCTCTACCTGCGCCATTCGCGAGTTTCCTTCACTACGCACGCAAGCTGTCGTTTACAGAAAAGCCAGACTATTCTTTTGCTCTCTCCCTCTTCTGCGATCTGCGGGATGACCAAACTGGATCTTCATCAATTTTCTCTACTGATGTCAATATGTCAAAGCGAGTGTACTGGATGGACGATGATTCTCAGGCTACAACCATTGTGTTAGAGACACCTCGAAAGCGCAAGCATGATCCGTCTGTACTTCTTAGTGCCAGAAGGTATGTTGTTGGAATCCCTAAGTGAGATATCAGGCTAAATGAAACTCATCTTCACCGACAGTCGACGACTTTCTAAACATAATTTCCAAGTCACACGATGCTAAATCTGCTGATTGCTGGCACAGTAGACACATTATTACCTTGTAGACCTCTAGTGTAGGTTGGCAGCGGGTGGGCTGTACCCTGTACCCTGTAGGACTGTAGCTAAGCTACTCATGATCTTGTATGTTGTAGGGAGTCCCTTGTCTTCATGATGACCATGCCCGGTTACATCGCTTCTTATGCCCTCTTGCTGTCGCCAGCTTTTTCGTGTCTCCGTCGCATGCACGACGACAATATCTGCAGTCGTTGCTTGCGTCTGCTCAACAGCTACCCCCTCTACAAGCGACACAGTGTTCAAAGCATCGTCACATGAAACGTTCAGGGTGCACCGTCCTCGTACTTGACACGAACATCATGAAACTGGACACTTCCCATCTTGGGGAGGTTGCGAGGCGGTGATCATACATTCAGTTGTACGGGACGTCGCTCATAGTGCAGATGTCCAAGGGTAACTACCTCACATCGCTCAACGTCCAAACAGAGCAAGTCACATTTCCAACGAGACCTCCTGGGATTTGTGCATGGTCGATCTCATCCTCCCAGTCCTCATCCCTGCACGCCGCGTTACACAGCCTCGATGACCGTGCTTTCAGGAAGATGACAGCACTGCCATCACTATGGAGACAACAGTGCCAAGTGGTGCATTGATAGTGCCGCCACGACGAAGGCTTGCAGCACCGGCGCAGTGACTAAGACAACAGACCTCATTGCAAACAATGGTATCTCATTCTCATTTATTCCATGATGCGCATATACTCAGGTCTCTCTTTCTGATGCAGACGACAAAGAAAAGTTCAAACGTGGCAAGTCCCTGAGCAAAAAATCGTCACTCGCATCCCTACGTCCGTCGTTCTCTCTTTCGAGGGAGTTCTTTAGTTCGCAGCATCCTTCCTTGTCACCTCCGATTGAAGAAGTACCTCGCCTACGTCGTCGACACTAGCATCACCACTACCGGCGGACAGTAATGTTCCCTCCGAAGCTTCTCTTTCCAGAAACTGCTTTCGAAAATACCATCTCGGGCGAAGGTGATCAATATCCCCTTACCTCCTAGTCCCTTCCTGCTCCACCTCCCTCCCCTCTCTCATCCAGTCCAACTCGTCCCCTGCAATGTGTTCCCGTTCATCCTCATTTCTCGTTTTCCTTCCTTCATGAGCACCCTCTCGTCCGATCAGAGTCAGCCACAAGAAATCCCCCTTCCCCCGTCTCTGTCGTAGTACACAGCGAGTTCCAACACGACCTTGTTCTGCACCATGACCGTCTTGCCTATGGCTATCTGCACAAGTACGATGACTCTTATCCTAGCCCACAAGACTCACAGTTGCTATGTTCTGTGTCGGATGACAAGGACTCGCTGCAACCATCCCCGACCATTTCTAATTTCTCCTCTGCCTACTCCCGGGAAACATCCTTCACAACTTTGTCTCCGAATTCTCCTGCCTCTTCTACCAGTGGCGCTTTCTCCCCTCCTCCACAGGATGTCGCCCTTCCAGCTTTCCCAGTCGATGCCAAACTCATCTTCGTGGTCCCATTTCTGTCCCCAGCGCACAAAAGAGCGCCGTGGGCAAGGTATGTAACTCCTTTCTTTTATATCTTTACAAGATGGGGAAACTAAGCAAGGCTTCATTTCTTGTTTTCCTGCACATGTAAACTGCAGTGACTCAGATAACGGCAGCGGGGGACCAATGAAGGTGACGGTGTTATTATGGCATGACAATGAGAATGGTTGCAGTGTCACGATGACGCAAAGACAAGGACGGTAGCGGCAGTGCACCAACATCAACTCGAGGGATGGCAGCAGCGGATTACACATGACGAAAACACGAGGACGACATGGATATTACTGTATGTATATTGGCATGTAAGATTTACAGAATACATTGGTTTTCTACACCGTCTGTATATAGCTGCAATATTAGTACTGTCATCCATGCCATAGGTTGCGGGTATATACCCGCGGGTTTTCGAACCCAAGCAGTGTACCTGCTAGCCATACGTGTGCCGTGCGGGCATGCCCGGTGATATTGAATGCCTAGTCCTGGACTCCTGGTCACAATGACATCAAAAGAAGGCATCAATGTTGAGATATGAGGTCATCGGCTGAAGGCTGCTGAGCCGTCGATGGTGGACCGAGGGCGGGTGTGGCTCAGCAAAACTCAAGCCAAGAGCCAAGCCGGAATAAGCCAGAGCCGTGGCTTATAATATACAAGTCAAGTCACTGGGAAGCCAAGCTGGTGTCAAGCTGACATAAGCCGAAGCTGGCTCTCGACTAGCCGAGCTGCGGCAACACTACTTGGGATGAGAAAGGAATGGTCTTAAGAAAAAGAACAAGCCGTACGATACACAAAAAGGCATGACAGAGCAAGGCATTTATCCCAAAATGGATAAATAAAACTCTGGAGCAAATAGAGCGGAGAATGCACGAAAGGAGGGCGGAGTACCCTCGGAGTTGTACCGGAGTTGTACCAGAGTTATACTTTGACAGAAATGAGATACTTATGCCATTGGCTAGTATCTATATCCTACCGATAATTTCAGTTCTTCAGTCATGTTTCATGACTCATACCTGTCCTAATATGATAGAGATCTATACAGGTACAGATAGTTCTGTATTTAGGGAGAGCTCCCCCATGGTTGCTCTCTAGTTAGACTCTTATCCAACTCAGACAGTCAAGTCAAATCCTCTCCTTCTCTGTCTTACTCTAAGACCCTCTACCTTGCAATACTCTGTTTACCCTTGGTGAGTTCTTCCACCAAGGTCCATAACCTTTCCTCTCCCTATCAGTCCCTTGACTGGTAGGACTGTCTGCTACCTCGGAGGACAAGACAAAGTGATCTTTGCATCTCTTTAGGTTATGAGCCCCGCCTAAAGGTACCTTGATATACTTTGTGCACATCCCTGTCACATACCTTTGATGCTATGGACAGACATATTGCTGCAGGTTTCTCCAGGTTATTCTTAGTCCTGGGGAATGCCATGCACTTGGTGCTACACCATCCCATTGCTTACAGCTTTGGAGGCTTGTTCTTCATTCTACTTTCTTTTGGAAACATTATCATTCACATTTTGGATGGTTCATTCACCCTCATCATGAATTAATGAACTAATGGAATTCTTACTTCCTTGATGGTTACAGTTACCACTAGACCTTGTCAAAATGTAACACTTCTGATCTCTGGTCACCTCTGAGGTCATCCACTACAACTCCAAGGTGTAAAACTCTGTTAATCCTCTCTTACTGAGGTAACCTGTATGTTCTCAGTAAGTCACTTATATTGGTAAAGTAGTAAGTACCTGTATGTCCTCAGTAAGTCACTGAGGACTAAGTAAACTAGCTACTGTCCGATGTAAGGTATGCTTATGTAAGCTACCTAATCCGTCTATGCGAAATATATCCAACACTCCCCCTCAAACATGGAGGTAATGTTTGTAAGTATGCAGCATCTAAGGCAGAGGTTGATGAAAATATATAATACCTCTCAGAGTTCTGCTATAGTGAGATATGTATGTCCGTGATGTCCGACTTGCGGTTGGTCTGACGTGCGACGCTCGAGCGGTTGCCCGATTTGGTAAGTCGCGGCTCGCAGTGCGCTGGGTATGCG
>JBBPTO010002115.1:0-12015 GCA_038094155.1 Pulveroboletus cf. aberrans
CCAGATCATCATCCATTTCGCCTCCTGTAAGTCCTGTGGTTCTCTTCCGTGGAGCTCTACTCTACGAATTCCCCCTGGGATGAACAAATCGTCCCTTCATTTTCTTTCTTTGTGTTGCTGACCTGCTAGTTTCCTGTTCGGAGACCTATAGCAGTCTAGGTCATTCAACATCTCTTCAGCGGCTCAGGGCCTTCAGTGTCTAGGGTCGAGCAGTCACGAGCGGGGCTCGAGGACTATACCAGGACTTGAGTGATGCTCAGGGTCCACAATGGGGATATGTCCCGAAGGCTCTCCGAGTGCTGTTTCTGGAGGGGCAATCCTGCGATGAAGGGAAGTGCTACGAGGAGAACCTGAGTGGGAGCAGATGTCTCACCATTCAACGGAAGTGTATTTCAAGTCATGGCAAAGAGTTAAGAGTTAAAAATCTAATTAACTACAAATGGGTAGAGCTAAGTAGATTTTTTGTCCACATGATTTAGCGCCATGAGGTCCACCACATGCATTCCTGTCCTGGGTTCCTTGGTCCATCACAGAGCCCCCCTGCGAACTGTGGAGTTTTGATGGTGCTCAGCTAAGGTGTTGTCCACAGCTTGAATGGTATGGGAGTCCCAGCTGGTTGTGGTGGTCTGAACGTCCACCCAGATGGTGGATGATACCTGCCAAAAGGATGCTGTGTTCGGTCCGGAGATGGAATGGAGGTGTTGGGACCAAGTGCCGAGGTTCATCGGTTTATGATGTCTGTTGCACATGTGTGAGAGGATATTCTGGAAGGTTGTCTCTTGGCTCTCTGTCCATGCTCCTGACCATGCAGGGTGGTGTTCCTCCCATACATCCATGGAGGGCCACCACCATTTTACTCCTTTCTCAACTGTGACATGGCCTAGGACTACATCGCGCTTGTACTCCAAGAAGGAGTCACAAATGAGATGTTGGTTGAAGTCACGGTGTCCTTGTCCGAAAAGGGAGACTGCGCATGAGGGTCCTTGTGTGATGTCATGGAATAGTGAGGCTGGTCTGTATTCTAGGGCGAGGCACCACAGAAGGCCTCCTTTAAAGAGGTAGGCTATGGCATGGGGGCAGCACATGATGGCATGCATGCGTGCTTTCCATTGTTGGAGAAATTCATGCGTCAAAGGGGATGGGAACCCTTATATGAGTTGTGATGTAAAACAGAAGTGAGTGCAATAGGGCAAGCCCTACGAATAAGTCACTCATAGTGCATTCACAATGGCCTGGTAGCTCAGTGAAAGAGTTACTGGTATATATTCAAGAGGTCCTGGGTTAAAACCCAGATTGGCCACCTGGTTGATAACTCCATTTCTATGTACATATGTAAGATGTGTTACAGTAGAACTTCTGATACATAATGCATTGGGTTGGATCACTGCCTAGCTTGGGTGGTGGGAATTCCATAATGGATAGTGTCCCAAGAGGAATACATACACAAAGTTGAATGAACAAAAATTGTGTGGTAGTTCTCTAGATCATCAATGTAGCATTAGTCATGCTGCATGTCACTCACTGGATGGATACTACTATCCTTCAACCAGTGGTGCAAAATCTGCAAACCACTTGTGGAGATATCAACATTCATCAGTACAATAAAATTAAAAATTTACATGGATAGATAGAGAGCTAAGTGAAAGGCATTGTCAAGATAAAATTGGCACTTGAAACAATGTATTGAGGTTGCCAGAGTGGTGCCAGCATAGGAGGTGAAACTGACAGGGAGTTGCAAAACTTCCCACCTGCACTCAGTAAAAGACAGATAAAATGGGTGAGATGCCAACCACCAGACTAGTCTGAGGTAGACAATAAGTAAAGAAGGGTACAAGTGGTACTCATCCCTAAGGGATTCCTAAAGGTTGTAAAGTGAGAAGGGGACAGGGTCGAGGTGCTCCCTGCATGTTTGAGAGGGATCCAGAGTGTATCTGGTAGAGATCCAGCATGTATCCAGTAGTGAGAGTTCACCAGATTGAAAGTATCCAGTCAAGGATGAGGACTGAGCACAAGGAGAATGATAAGGATGAGGAGGATGGCAGTGGGGAAACATTCCACAGAAGTCAGACAGGGATTTGATAAGTTGAAAAAGGTGTTCACAATTTTGGAGGGTACAAATTTTATAGTCAGGGCATTTCCCTTGACTTTTGACTGACAGCTAGTCTAGCCATGACATAAAGTACCCATAAGTTAAGATAGTGCCCATCATCCCATTATTAGCAGGGATAGATCACCAATAATAAAAAAAGAAATATAACCACTGCTGCACCATATCCAGTTGTATGAACAGGTGGAAGATGGTATGTACTTCAAAGAAAAGAGAGAAAACCAGACTTGGATTGATCAGATACATACAATAAAAGGTAAACCAGGATTGGATCGATGATGAATAGGACATGGATGGTATGCGGATTGAATGCATGCTTGAGAGGGACTGTAGGTAATCTAGGAAAAGTCAACCAGACATAGATAGACTGGATATGAACCTAAGAAGCCATGGGTCCTTACATCAGACATGATGTCACACTGTGATGTAGCACCAAATCAATTCCCAACATGCTGAGCCCACAATTCCCACTAAGAGATTTTTAGAGCCCACTGTGCCTTGCCACTGCCAAAAATGCAATCTGCTGTGTCCACTTAGTTGTGTCACATGTGATGCACAATGACCTTGGGGAATTTCTTTACCCTGCATCAGTGGTTGATCTACCTGAAAAACATGATGAACAGTCAGATAATATTATATACTTCCAGGAGAAAAATTCCTTGATTTTTTTACTATGATTTGAATCCTGCTCTGACAATCAAATCCAAAAAAGTATGGCCATGAGTTGCAAATGAGATGCCGGATGACAAGCACACAGATTTTCATCTGAAAAAAAATACAGCCATGTTAATTGATAGTATGAAATCTCAGATATACAATCTTTCTGCCACAGGTGTGATGTTGTGTAAGTTAGACACAGATTTGCAACTCCCCATCAGTTTGCAATACCAGTCAAAAGATAGTACTTTGTTAACTTTACTAATTGTGACTTGAGGCTCAGCTGGAGCAATAACCTCTTAATCATGCCATATGCCCATGTGCTCACTTTCAGCATTTTCTCTTGGCAGCCCAAGAGTGCCAAGTTCAGATAAGGGTGTAAGCATTTTGGTGATGGACCTAAGTCATAGTGAATACCATCACAAGCCAAAGGGACAGGATAAGTGGCATGCCTGCTAGTTAGTAGTTGGACTGAGTACACACTTCTGGCAGAGTGACCTGCCAGTGCAAACACACTAGTGGCTAGTATCCAGGATTGAGTGTGGGTGTCCAATGATAACATTGATGGGTAAACTTGAAGCATGAAACCATAACAATTCATACTGGATGCCCCACACTCCTGTGGCACAATTGTGCACATCTAGGTTGAGTTGAGCCTTTACATGTCACAATCTGTTCATACCAGAGTTGTCAGATTCAATATACCAGTATATGAGTATCAAAATGCAACACCTCCAATCTCCAGTCATCTCTGAGGTCGTCCACTACAACTCCAAGGTTGACATGCATCAAGTCCCTCAACTCTGCTTCAAAGCATCTCAGAGTTGACCATTTCACTTGATAAGGTCCCTTTCTTCCTTCGGACCTCATTTATCCTATTTCAGACATTATGTAGGAGTTACATCAGAGTTTATGTGCTTCAATCTCTGACACTATTTAGTCAGTCCAGTTTCATCATCTCTCTCTCAGTTGTTCTGCCACTATTGTGCAACACTGAGGTTAGTTCTTTAGCTACACTAGCTTCTTCTTTTTACTTATGTCTGTAGTCTGGGTACTTCTACCCCTCCATAGTGCATCCATTTTGACAATAAGTTTGTCTGAACCCAAGCAGATGTAGTATACATAGATATTACAGCAATATTGTACTTCATGTGTTTTTCTCCTATATACTGATCAAACTGCTACCAGCAGAGTACATATTCAATGAACTGAAATATCATGATTTGTTCACTAGCACACTTTGTGCTATCATATTCTATTGCATAATCAGGGTCACATAGGCATATAGAGGTGGTCAAAGCCAGCTCAAATGGGTGGCCACACTGCACACTGGACAAAGGGTGAGCCTGCACTCAGGTTGAACATACTGCTCAGGCTGGTTGTCAGTCATCACACTTACCATAACCATAATACAACCCCATACAGTAGCATGCACACACACACACATACACACACACACACATATATATATATATATAACTCACTCATCAGACTTGTAGCATTGTGTGATGCACCACACCCACTGCTGCTTGCAATATCTTGCAATCACAGTGATTCCAAAAGCTGGAAGTGGCCAGTGAGTGACCTGGCCCAAAAAGGGGGATGGAACCTGAAGTCACAGGACCTTAGCCAGTGGAACTGCACTTGCAGGGCAGTGCACCACATGTAAGTTTCAGGAAGAATTAAAATCTGAAGTCCTGGGGACATACCAGATAGCATTGATGGCAGCACATGTACTGCCCCCTTGCCTTGTCTGACTTAGGGGCTGCCAACTTCAAGGGATGGTACTTACCCTTTGCCCAAATCTGAAGTCACATATCTTTGCCACTGGCAAGCACCACCTCATGACTTGCCTTTAGCATGTAAATTTTGTGTTGCACTACATAAGTCTGCCTGAATTCAAGCACATGCAATCTATGTCAGTCATGCATTAATAGTGCAGACTATTAATGTACAAGTGCATGTAGGTACTTTCAGAAGTCAACCATGTCACACTCTCTGAGAGCAGTTCCACCAAACCTCCAAAAGATTGCTATCACAGTTACTAACATCCAGATACCACAGTCATAGAAGTTGCTCTGAACTGGAATGTTCTGAAAAGGCTAAGCATCAACCTGATGGTTGAAGAAAACAAAATCCAGACTCACAGTAATAGAGCATGCCATCCATGAATGGAAGTCTGCTCTCAAATGGATTTCTGACTCAGAAAAGGTGGCATGTGTGATGACAAGCAGTCTTGTTATGAGTTGCTTTATTTCCTTGGGCTCTGATCAGCAATGAAATCACAAAGGGAACCATTACATATACTCACATTAACATCACAGTGCCAGGGCTTCTCCTTGGCAAAACTGTTGAAGAGGCAGAATTCTGAGCAGGTGAAGTCAGTGATGCATAAGACCCAGTGACTTGGCCAATGAATAGGGATAGTCCAGATATCTTTTGTTCAGAACTCTGTGCTTTGTTGCCCTAAAAATCTCAATGTCAGTCTTGTAGCAGGCACATGGCAGATTATATGTCAAAAATGCCACAAAGGGATGTGGTGCAGGAGAGTGTGCATCAAGAATTGCTGAAAAGAGAAGGGATATGCAACCATTAACACAAATGTCGTTGATGCAAGATGTCAGAGAGGCAAGCATGGTGATGTCTTCTGGATTGAATGTAAAATGAGGAAGCTCTGATTTTTAAACCACCACCCAGACCTGTGAGAGGGCTGGTGTCAGGTCAAGATCCTTGTAAGTAAAGAGATGCAAAGATCCCTTTGTCTCATCCTCCAAGGTAGCAGATAGTCCTACCAGTTAAGGGACTGATGGGGAGAGGAAAGGTTATGAACCTTGGTGGAAGAACTCACCAAGGGTAAGTGGAGTATTGCAAGGTAGAGGGTTTCATAGTAAGACAGAGAATGAGGGGACTTGACTTGACTGTCTGAGTTGGATAGGATTCTAACTAGAGAGTGACCATGAGAAAGCTCTCCCTAAATACTTTACAGGACTGTTTGTCTCTGTATAGATCTCTATCATATATGGATAGGAATGAGTCATGAAACATGACTGGAAGACTGAAATTATTGGTAGGATATAGATACTAGCCAATGGCATAAGTATCTCATTTCTATAGTGAATAATGAAATAATATAAGAGTGGAAATGATGGATGATCATGTGATCATGATCTAGAATCTTGATTATGTAATAAAAGAGCAGAAAGCAAATACCAAGTTTCAACAGTAAGTTAATCAGTGAAATTCAGAAGGGGGAGGGGGGAAGAGCAGAGTATGTACTGATGGAGTTTTCCAAACAACCCACATAGCAAGTGTGGACAGATGCCAGGATTCTTCATCAAGCTCCACATCTTGTGACTCATTCATTAGGTCATCAAGCACCAATATATCCTCAGTATCCAGTATGCCAGATTCAAGCCTGAGATCAGGATGGAGATCAGCAAGCTTATTGGAGGGTCCTGGTATCTCAATCAAGGTCATATTTACCCAATGTAGGATTATTTCTGCAGCTTCATAAGTCAACTTGGAAGCCAAAGCCTTGGCCTCCTGAGTGTGAGCATCAAACCAGTAGACTGAGGCCAAAGAACTGGATCAGCAAGATGGGAGTGTCAGCAGATGTTCTCAGCAGTGCTGCAGAAGTAGACAGAACATTTCACCTAGAGGAGTGATAATAAATGAAGGATGTGGGTAGAGAGGTATAGACTTGCTCTCAGGTATTCACAGGGCAAGCTCCACAGCAGCTAGCTCATTGGCATACCACTGACAAATATTGTCTGCTTCCATGCCCAACCTCCACCATTCTTCAAGGCAGTGATCACACTTTAGCAGTGCTCAGATTCCACTACATATGTCCTTATCTTCCATCCAGTGGGGAATCTTTCCAATGGAAGGTGCAATCTACACATCTTCCATCAAGGTGTCATAGTTGTGAAGTTTGTTGAGTTTGGTTTGGAGTGGTGTGAGAAGTGGAACTGACCATGCCAAGTCATGGGGTTCTTTGAGCTCAGCACAGTACATGTTATACTTTCAGATCATGCTTATGAGGGCAGGTTGGTGCTTGGAAATTGCTTTCCATGTTTATTGATGAACTTTTGTGCCTAAAAACAAGTGAGTTGGTTAATGGATAATATACTTGCAGACTACCAAGGGCTTTCTGTGCACCTCCAACAGCCTGGTCGAGTTTATCCCACTTGAAAAAGCTGGCTATCACCCACTTCTGTATGTTAATCTTGAGGTCTCAGGCCAGCAGTAAGGTTTGCACATAGTCTAGGTCAATACCCTTGAGCTCAGGGAATTCATTGCCAACATTCAGAGACATGTAAAGCGCATCAACCTTGCTCATCAAGCGAACCTGTGCATGCTTCAGGCTATCCAGCATGTCAATGTCTGCCTGCAGTAACAGGACAGCATTGAGTTCCTTCTTCAGACATGTGGAAGCATCTGTTTTCCAGTGCATGATCACCATTCATCAAAAGAGGGAATTTAAATCGACTTATGTGTGCAAACTGAGAGCTGCAACTCCCTCTGCAAAGCCCATTGACAGTGGAGTTCATCAACAGGAATGCCACAATCATCAAGAATATCCTGGGCTGCCTTTCCTTGTGCCTGAACACCCTGTTGAAGATGGTGTTTAATCCAATCACCAAGGTCCTTACACATGTCAGCACCAACTGCTGCTGCCTGTCAATCCAAGAGCCAAATATGTCTTTGACACTGCCCAATTTTATGAGCACTAATTATCTACATGTTAGAGTTGATAGCTGGATCTCACCAATGAGGATCTCTCAATTCCAATAAATTTGATCATGAGTAACCATAGATGTTCTGTGCCTTCACCATCTGACAGGCCAAGATCTTCTGCTAATCATGAATTATATACGAGTTGACATGCTCACTCATGACCATATGCATGCATGGCTATTGTGGCAAAGCATAGCCAGGCTGTAACACCTTCAGGAAGAAGACTATACTAAGGGTGTAGGGTAACTATTGTGGCCAATGTTCATAGAAATGCTTATCAATGACAAAGTATGTTCCAAAGTGCAGCCAATGTCATATAGAACAGTGACATTCACACTTGATGGCAACATCAAGAAGAGACAGCTGATGAGTGCCAATGAGTGCTTCTGCTCTTCTTCAGAAGAGTCAATGTTAGCAAAAAAAAAAAAGAGGGATATCATGGTGGCAAATGAGTGCCATGATGCCTGTGTCATCAAAGCTCTCCATGGAGGTTTTCTGCTTCTTGCCATCAGCGGCTTCATATGAGTGTTCACACAAGTCAAGGGCTTCATCGGGCACCTTGAGCATACAACACCAGGGTGGCTTCTTCTGCTGTGCCTGAATGCTGGACCCCATCATGTCCACCTTGCTTTTGGGAAGAAAATGTGCTGGATCATAAAAGAAAGGTAAATCACCAGCAGAACACCAGTGGCAATGATGGAAGTTGCTGTCCATAGTGACATGAATGTCACCACCTTCAGTGAGTGGCCTGCCAAAAAGGGTGCCCCCAAAGCATGCAGGGCAACATTGGACAAGAAGTTGTTCACATATCCCAAGAACCAAGGGTGTCATGTGTGAGAGGGCAGAAGTACAGGGAGTCACCAGATTTGCCAGTGAGGGCAGAGGACATTGTGGGATAGAGGGTGCAGAGGAAGACAGAGTAGACATGAGAAAATCACTGATATACTTTGAAGTCAAGATCTTTTCATGCCATTCTTGCAGGACAGCTTCCAAATTGCACTCAACTTCAACAAGGAGGATGTCATACCACTGGACTGCATACCCAAGACCATGCCAGAAAGGTGATGAGATTCTGTGAATTGAACACTAGGTCCTGTGCTCTGTTAATACAGGCAGACCATAGTGCTAATACACTATTCATGTTACTTAGGTTGAGTATGAAGGCTTGACTGTCACATCATTCAAACTTAATTAAAGTGTAATCTTAATTACACTTCAGGATTGACCACATGACGATCTAAATGCAGTCTTTATGACTCAGCTATGATGTCATCAGTCTGGAACTTTCTTAGCTCCACAATGGCTGTGTTGGATCAACCCAGATCCAACTCCACCTATTTCAAATAAGTGGAGCAGCATGACTGATCCTATGATATCATTCTGACATCATTGACCTTGTTCTAGCTACATCACATACAAGTACATACACATTCCTGGATGTATTTAAAGGTGATAGATGCCATGATGTAATTAATAACAAGATTCATTTTCCCTCAAGATCAAGCTTCTAAGAAGCTCTACAAGGGTTGATCTCATCAATCTCACCTAACCCAAACTTGATTACAAGACCTTTAGTCTCTATCTCAGTAAGCATCCTCAACTCACCTCTCTCTTCTCTGCCCTGTGCAACAGGAGTACCCTTGTACCCTCCTGTTACTATTAAGTCAGTTGATCCTACTGGATTCCACCACCTTTTCAATGCTAGAGAGCTGACTGCTGATGGTCACCACCATTTCATGTACAATAAATTCATCTTTGATCTTTCCACAGAAGATGAGATTGACCAACTGTACCTTGTTACTCACAGCCACCAAGTTGGTATCTTTGCTACATGATACATCTCTGGTATTCATTTGGCATCCTGAGTCTTCTGATCATGGCAGTAGAGGTAGGACATCTCTATATGTAATGGGAGTGTCCTTTGTGACCTGTTCCAAAGTGTCTTCCATTGACCAGGGACTTGTGCTTATCATTGCAGCGATCAACTGTGGCAAGGCATGCTGGTTGGCATAGGTTATAATAATTACATTTCTTGTGTATAATCTATACAAGTCTGTAACTACTATCCCTTACCCCTGAACCAGCACCCCCTCCCAAGTCAGCACCCCATGAAATGCACAAAATGTTCGCTGTTTTATTTTGCATATCTTGCTTCTAGCACTATACCTACATACATACAGTGAGCTCAAAAACCCTTTCCATGTTGGCCTCATTGCAGTGTGTGATGCACACTGCCTACCCCTGTGGGAATTTCGCTTAGCTTTGGTGGAGGTATAAATAGACCTTACTCCTGGCTATCTGAATGGTCCCTGAGTTATGTGATAGAATTCACACAGTACAGAGCTATGGCCATTATAAAACAGTGATGTCATGGAAAGGGTTTTTGAGCTTTTGAGTTGGTGACCGGGATTCATAACTATATAGTAGAATAATTGGCTTTATTTGCTTGTACAAACAATGAAATACATGCCAATAGTATATCTGAGTTTAAAAAAGTTCACACACTCCATATTTTCTAACACTATTATGGTTAGATCCCTTTTTCTTACTCAACAAAATTTTATTCTTTTTCTGCTTGATGGTGGCCAGTCTGGTGAAGCCATTGCCAAGCAAACTGATGTTAGCCCTTTTATGGTATCCAAACTTCACTCCAAGAGTTGTTCTACCCTTACCAAAGCTGTAGGAGGTCACCCTTGCAAGCTTTTCCCTACTAATATTCACCATGCCCAACACCTTATCACCTCTTGCAAAGCTGAAAATGCTGTTCAAGTGACCAAAGCCCTTCAAAATCTAAAGGTAAAGGTCCCTATCCATCCTACCATCAATCTTAGTGTCAAGTTCCATCCCCTCCCAAGTTATACAGTCCCACATCATCAAGAAACCACCACCAAATTTGAGGGTCTTTTGCACCAGCCTATCACTGAGCCCCTCACCTGCCTTTTTCAATGCCAATTTGCACCCATTTGATTGATTTAGGTCTCATCTGACCATATCACCTTCTGATCCTCCAGTGTCCAATTCTTGTGTGAATAAGCAAAGTCCAAACAAGCCTTATAATATCTAGCAAAAAGAATAGAACATTTGAACTTAATCACAACCTTCATACCAGATTTTTTCAAGTGAAGACAGACTGTACTGGTAGAGGGGGGTTGGCTGATGATGATGTTAAGGGCTTTGGTCACTTGAACAGCATTTTCAGCTTTGCAAGAGGTAATAAGGTGTTGGGCATGGTGAATATTGTTACAATTGGCCCCTTTTTCCTGTTATCGCTTACATATGCATGGGTGTCAGTCCTGATTTGGACACTCTTTTCTTTTCATTGCTGACTACAATACCTTGACTCACCATCCAATTTCCATTGCATTCCATGCGATTCCATTTGCTTTATCAGCAACTTCATCCCTGCCCATATAAACTTGTCCTCTTGTACTCGTATCTCTAGGCTAAACCTCCCCTTCATGTACCTCAATACACCAGGTCTTTGCCTCATCTCTAGTCCTTGCTTCTAGCCCTTCATAGGGAACTTTCTTGCTCTTTGAGACCTCATAGCACTCTTGAGGCTACACTGTTTTAAGGAAAACCTCTTGTTCACCTCAAGACAATTGATCTCAGAGGCAGTCTTCTCTTTGACATTCAATCATTGAGATAGAACAAGCAGAAAGCCTTGTTCTCCCAGAACCTTCATACTTCATCCTTATAGAATTCCCTGCTGCATTCTCCCTTGTCCTAGTACTCCTAGACCCTCTTTAGGGGCTATACCTATCTCCACCCAAGGTAGTCATAACAAATATTAGTAGGGAAAATCTTGCAAGGGTGACCTCCTACTGCTTTCGTAAGGGTAGAACAACTCTTGGAGTGAAGTTTGGATACCATAAAAGGGCTACAATCAGTTGGCTTGGCAATGGCTTCACCAGACTGGCCACCATCAAGCAGAAAAAGAATAAAATTTTGTTGAGTAAGAAGAAAGGACCTAACCATAATAGTGTTGGAAACTATGGGGTGTGTGAACCTTTTTAAACTCAGATATACAATTGGCATGTATTTCATTGTTTGTACAAGCAAATAAAGCCAATTATTCTACTATATAATCATAATCCTGGTCATCAAATCAAAAGCTCAAAAACCCTTTCCATGACATCACTGTTTTATAATGGCCATATCTCTGTACTGTGTGAATTCTATCACATAACTAAGGGACCATTCAGATAGCCAGGAGTAAGGTCTATTTATAAATCCAGAAAAGCTAAGCGAAATTCCCACAGGGGTAGGCAGTGTGCATCACACACTGCAAATGAGGCCAACATCGAAAGGGTTTTTGAGCTCACTGTAGCAAGTGGTGGCACTGGTTGGAAAGATGGTGTGGAAGACAGCATGAGCCAGCTGTTTGACAGAGATGATGGAGCATTCAAGCTCCAGGACATGCAGGACATTGTTGAGGGAAATCGTGTGTGTGGTGCCTCAGACCATGAAGCAGAGTTGTGCAGTGCCAGTTCTGATGGCATGTGGTGTGAAAC
>JBBPTO010002116.1:0-12013 GCA_038094155.1 Pulveroboletus cf. aberrans
TTAGTCAACATGGCAAGGTCTGAAGGTATGAAGATGTCAAAGAGCTTGTTGATGCCATCCTGAATAGCGCTATCTTGCTGGAAAGAATGAGTAAACTTGCGGAGACCCTCCTTCCCTCTTTCAACATGATCCTGCACAATGTCCCAGAATGTGATAGACCTGCCATCCCACCTTAGCCATGTTGGTGGTGAGAGGATCCTCTTCTTATCCTTTGGCTCTAGCTCCTGCATCCAATCTCACTTGGTATCATATGGCCCAGTGAGATTGACCATGCTCCAGATGATGATCCAGAAGAATGACTCTAAGTTGCAAGATGGCACATGTGGAATGTCCTTCCTGCTCTAGTTCCAGAGGAGGTGGGTCACCATAAATGCTAGTGTGCCCTGAGTGTTAAGTTAGCATTGCCTTGTGACAATATACATATGACAACAACTACTGTATAATTGAATGATTTCATAGCCTTGAGATTAGAGATGGGCAAGGGGTAGAGTACCAATTCTATGAAGCTGGAAAGGAGGGATGCAAGACCCCAATTGCCTAAAAGGCCAGGTGGAGACTCAGGCTCACCCATGGCAGGCCAATCAGATACTGCACGATTGTTGTCATACTCATTGATTCAAATTCAGATATTCCAAGGGCTTATGTTTTCATGCAAAATCTTTCACTCTTCCAATGCAAATTGATGTGCTGGAGGGAGAGTGCATTGATGTACATACAACAGGGATAGTAGATACCAAACATGAACTCACCTTGGACCGCTTTGAGCAATACTTGGAAAAACTCACACCTTGTCGAAGACCACAGTAATGGTATGATGATGGCTTTCATCACCAGTTGGTAGTGGAACTGCTTCTGAAAGAGTGTCGGATTTGGTGCACAATGATAAAGGGAGGTACTATTGACCTCCCAATCTTTTGTGAGTGAGCTGGAAAGGAGGAGAAATTCTTCTGCAAACTTAGTTGGGAATCCTTTGTGAAAGGCAAACTCCACCTGCTCAATTGCATCAGGACCTGGTAATTGATTGAGGAAGTACCCTTCAGGTATCTGTGTGATGGGGGGCCAGCTATCCTTCACAGCTACTTCAGATGGGAGAGGATGAGTATGTTGAGGACCCTGGGTAGATGAAGAAGTGTCTTTCAATGACAAGGCTTGGTCAGCCTCAGAGAGCAATGACAGAAATTCTTTTCATAGTACTTCATCAATATGCCAGGAACTGGGCTTCCAACCCAACATTAGAGGCTTCACAATGAAAACCTGGGTACAACACTCTATCACATACATCAGATATTGGCTTGACAGGAAAAATTTGTGCCCATACCTGTAAGTGCCTTTTAACTGAAGACATGGGCCAGAAGCTGGAGTCTGAAACCACCCCAGTGCATGCAAAACTCATTGGAAGTCTGCCCAATGTCACTGTATTCAAGAAGATTCAAGATGCCCATGAGCATAGCTGCAAGGTAATTAAGGAAAGCAAGGGGGTCATTCTTGATGTCAAACAATTCACAGGCTAATGTGCTGCCATGATCCACCAGACATATGGACAGCTGGGGTCCACATAGAGTAGCACCCAGTATATGACATCAAGTGTCCTGCTGGTTGAACATATACCATGCATAAGTGACCATCTCAAAAAGTGTATCCTTGCTGAGCTTTGGGTCCATGCTGTACTTGACCTGTAGGACAGACAAAACATCACTGAAGTCATGGAGGGGGTGACCCATGGTTCTAGGCAAGAGCACCAGGTCAAGCTTGAGTCTACCTGCTCCCATGAGGGGTATATTGGCTATAGACTGGAACTCATGGCTTGGAAGTGAGAAGTCCAAAAAGGGCTGGTCTCTGGTTTCTGTGTCATGCTTGTAGATGCTCTGAGTCAGCCTTTCCAGAAAAGAGCAAATCTCTCTCTTGTACTCCCTGGATAAGCCCAGCCTCTTGTATGGTTGATGTAGATCAACTCCCATTCATTTCCCACCTGAATGAGCGGTAAAATTGTCAGCAGAGAATTGGCCTAGGTTCCAAGGTATGAAAACACTGTTGACTGCAAGGGACTGGAGTAATAAGCAATAGTAATCAGGGGGGAGATCACTGAGAACTTGAGGGTGGAATATGGCATCCATCTTGTCAACAGGAACATGATGTTTGTGGAAATTACCCACATCAGCAGCAATGTGGGTTAAGAGCTGAGGTGCAGGCATACTAATGGCACCAGGCAAAACAGCCTGGCCAATCTAAAGGAAGTTGTTAGGCATTAAGAAGCAATGGTTCAGGTGTACTTACCTTTGTCTGTTGGACCTGGGCAGATGATTGCTGGGTGTGAGACATGTGTAGAAAACAACATGGACAGGATATTTCAAATAGAGCTGCCAGGTGGATGACTCAGAGTCTTTTGCTTGCTTAGAGTGCAGGTTGTGGGTCTGAAAAAATTTCATCCAATTTTGGGCATGGCAGGCTACTAATTTTGGGAGTATTTATAACCAAGTCTTTTGCAAGAGTAGCTACTTACATACTTTCACCATGAAGACTGGGCCCAGCATTCCCCATATCCAATCTATGTCAATAGTCAAGTTACTCCCAGAGGAGGAACTACCCACTGTACTTTGTGCCACACCTTGTACAGTTCAATTAGGGAGATATCTGCCCCCCTTGACACAATCAGAGCTTGCAACTTTCTCATCATGCTTCCTCCAACACTATGAATCACTTCCAGCCCCCTCTTTTGTGGTAAGTCTGCTATCTCAGAGAATTTAAAAGGCTACTCTTGTTACCTTATCCCTAGACTCTGCTACCTGTATCAAGTCAACCATTGGACGTCACGTTGAAAATTTTCAGACAGGTTGTTGTAGAAAAAATAATGTTGGTGAACCTGCTTCTCCATATTGAGCAGGTCTATGAAGAGCATGAATGCCTTTTATGCTGCCACCTTAGTGAAGAGGGGATTGAGAAGTTGGTGGCTGATGAGGGTCTGCTGAACTACACTTCAACTGTTGTTGTCAAATATTTCCATGCAGTATGGAAACATAGATTGACCTTGTTCAAGTTTACTACTGACTGTTCTGTATGTCCATCCTTCATCAAATGTTGTTCACATCCAGCTAACAGCTCTAGACATGAGTTGGCTCTTGCTTTCTTTCTCATCTTATTATTGTCGTGGGGCAGTATTGTGCAGTTCTTGAATGATGTATTGGTGTAGTATGCAATTTTGTACCCCCTTTATTTATATCCTGTCATCTCGAAAGAATGACCTGATGTACAACAAACTACCAGTACTAGTATGATGCCTGTCTCTTTTTATAAAGTTCTAAATGTACTTTCCACCCATTGGAAGTGTTAGGCCCCAGGTAATGGGTCAGAGGGAGCAGTCAGCTCTTGATCTTGCATGGCAAGTAAGCAGGTTCGCTTATTTTAGGGTGGACATTCAACAAATACCCCATGTGTCGAAAGCAAGAGTTAGCAACTCCCCATCACTGACTGGCATGTTATAATATTCATGTAGATCTGAGCCTCAGGTTTGTAAGTCTTAACCCACCTATGACATGGCCACTTTATCATGATGTCCAGTGACCCAGATTTCACAAAGACTTGCATTTGTGGTCACACATTCATGGACCTAGGAGGATTGATGAGGCATGGAAAAAGCTGTCAAAAGGGCAAGAAAAGACTTCCTAGTGCCCCCATAAGGGCAAAGAACATGTTCCAAGCTAAGCAGGCTAGATTGTCACACTCTAGGTCTGCTGATCAAGATGCAATTACTGGGGCTGATGGTGGCCATGTTGCAGAGAGCAGCTGTATTCATGATGCTAATGAGCAAACTAGCAGCTCTCACAAGATATGATGCTAGGGAATGCTGTATTTTCCCCCCTTCCTCAAACATTCTGTTTCAGACACCAGCCAAGTTCACACCAGGTCTGCACATTACTAGCACCAGCAAACTGTGTAAAGGTGTAGAGTTCCCTGAGGTAAATGTTGGTTGTGTTTTCGTAAACACTGCTGATGGTGCTGAATACATCTAGGATGATACACTGCCTCTAGCATAGTGTCAGCTTTGCAGAGTTCATTGCTTGCCACAGTGCTTTTGAGATATGTTACCCAAGCCACAGAAGCCTCTTCCTCCTTCACAGTTGGCTAGTATCACTCCACAAGTCCCAGAAGAGCCAGAAATTCACAGAATTCCTACATTGTCTAACTCACACCCTTCATCCACTTCTCCACTCCATTCTCTGCACAGGAAGTTCAGGACTTTAATGAATTTCTTCAGCCTGTTCCATGCATATACTACAGAGACCTTTCCTTCACACAACCTGGAGGACCCTTATTTGGTCAATCACACCTGTGAGGTGTCTCGAGAGGGTGTTAACGATGTCACCATAGGCAATCCATTTTATCCTTACCCAAATAAGAATGCAATGCATTTGGGTGATTGGTATTGGAACCAAGGAGCACAGAAATCCTGGGACAGCTTCAAGCAGCTTCTTGGTATTGTAGGGGATCCTGTGTTCAATGCAGATGACATATCCAGAGTTGCATGAGATTCCATTGGAAAAAAACTTGGCAGTGCCCATCTCGATAAAGGTCTGAACATTTCTGGATGGGAGAGTAGCGAACATGGGTGGAATGCTTCCCCAATCACCATTTCCATTCCATTTCACACTTGCACTATCAACCCAGGAGTCAAGTGCTATACAGGGAAAGGGTTCTATCATCGTCCCCTTATTTTGATCCTGAAAGAGAAGATCATGGATTCAGCTCAGGCTGTGTATTTTCAGTATGAGCCATATGAACTGTTCTGGTGTCCACCCCACAAGAACTGGGATATCAAAGTTCACAGATAACTTTTTACTTCGGAAGCATTTCTTGATGCTCATAGAGAACTACAAGAATCTCCTTCAGAGCCTGGTTGTGACCTACCCCATGTCATTGCTGCATACATGTTCTGGTTGGATGCGACTCAGCTTTCCACATTCAGCAACACAAATCTTTGGCCCCTTTATGTGTATTTTGACCACAAATCTAAATATCACTGATGCAAGCCATTAAAAAACTTGTGCTCTCATGCTGTGTATTTTCAGATGGTGGGTGAACAGTTTAATGTCTATCTTTTTGAGTCTTATTGGTTGTTTCAGCTCCCTAACGCATTCAAGGATTTTGTATTGTATCATTCGGGAGGAAAATCACTGAGCAGCATTCTCATGACCCACTGTCAAAGGGAGTTTTTTCATAAGCAGTGGTAAACTCTTCTGGGTAATGACTTTGTCATCACCTATAAGTATGGCATCGTGATTACTTGTTGTGACGGTTTGAAGCACCATTTTTATCCTTGTATTTTCATATATTCTGCTGACTATCCTGAAAATTGGGTCTCTGAGGTAATATTTTGGACCTCATGCTGACTCTTTCAGAACACTCATTGCATCTATATGAAACCTTGGCACGTGTCCTTGCCCTTGCTGCAAGATTTCATTAAGTGAGGTCCATAACCTTGGCTCTGACGAAGATGGGCAGAATCAGTTGCTACTTATCTGCCATGACACCTCTGATCATCTCAAGAAGGTACAGGCTGCACGAGATCTTATCTACAGGTGTAACTACACTGTTTTCACACCTCAAGTTGAAGCACTACTAAGAGAAGAATCACTTGTCCCAATGTCGGTGAGGATTCTTTCCAGCACTCCAATTTATCTTGTGTCTCACTGTGCAGAATGCATTCTTGGACAAACTGTGCTCTATAGGCTTCAATGTTTTTGCCATGTTGGTGGTTGACTTACTGCATGAGTTTGAACCAGGAATTTGGAAGGCAATTTTCATGCACCTTCTCCGCATGCTAGATTGCTTGGAAGAGAGAAAGGTACACAAAATCAATTGGAGGTTTACTATTTCCATTCATGATATCATGGTTGGTTTACTCACACACCCATAGGTACTATCAAACTCCAATGTTTGGACATGACACCATTTGCTGTTTCTCTCAGAATGTGTCAGAAATGAGGAGGATTGCAGCTCACAACTTCAAGGACCTCCTACAAGTTGAGGATCCCTTCACATTCACCCAGTCCCTTGATTTTCACAGTTGTTGCAGTGTGCCATTCCTGTATTTGATGGCCTGTTTCCTGAACCACACAATTCATCAGTGCTGAAGCTGCTTTCCACCCTCTGCCACTGGCATGGACTAGTGAAGCTCTGAATGCATACCAATGAAACCCTCCAGATCTTGGACGATGTGACTGTTGTGCTTGGTAATGAACTCCATTCATTTAGCATGACCACATGTCCAGCTTTTGTGACTTGTGAACTCAAGTGTGAAGCTGAGTCCCAACACTGTTGCCAGTGGCAATTTCAATCTTCTATGAGTGGGTCTACAGAGGCTTCGTCCCTGGTGGCTTTGCATCAACTGAAACCTCTCAACTTGCAAACATACAAAATCCATGCCCTTGGTGATTATGTGCATTCAATCAGGACATATGGGACAACTGATTCTTATTCAACACAGCTAGTATGAGCTTTTCTGCTCAAGTTGGTTTGTTCTCTTTCTAACTCATCTTCAGGGAGAATGAAAACACTGGGTTGGAAAAGGGTGCTTCCTTTGAACTAACAAAAAAGATTTTATTCAACAACTTACCCAGATAGAAAGGTGCCAACTATGCATACAGCAGATCTGTGAGAGGGTCGCTGCTATGCAAGAGATGCCAGAACCTCTTCCTAATGCCCCTAAAAAATACTATCAGATTGGAAACTCACAAAATATTTCTATAGACATCTTGGCCTTTGCCCAACAAAATTCCAATGACCCAGCTGATGAGGTAACCAGTGCTTGACAAGTGTTTGTGTTTGAACAACATTCTAACTTGAATGCAGGACTTTTTATTCAAACTCCAACATCATCTGTTGCCTCGTATTGTGGCAGATCACACCCCAGATTTGGAGTTAGATCATAATGCAGATCTGGTGCTGACTGCTGGGCTCAAAGATGGCTTTGGCTCATTGCCTGCTAGTCTGGACCATGTGATACTCAAAAATGGCTGTGTTTATTCACACCATGTTCTTCAGATCAATTACACAATGTATGACGTTCGTTGTGCAGATGATATCTTAAATCCCAATGCTGAGTATCATGACATCATGATGCTTTGCCATGCAGAGTCTGAACAGGATTGCCACATGTTCTGTTATGCAAGGATTGTTGGAATATACCATGCTAATGTTCAATACATTGGGCCAGGGATGAGGGACCACCTACCTCGCCAGATGCATTTCTTGCATGTCCAGTGATTTGAATGTGTCACATAGAAAAACCTACATGGACTCAACACTCTGAGGTTTGCCTCAATGGATGACCCATCATCCTTCAATTTTGTGGATCCAGCAGATATTTTGAGGGGCTGCCATCTATTACTGGCATTCAGATTGGGAAGACTCTCTGGAGAATGTCTGACATCACCTGTTGCACAGAGCTCTGAAGACTGGAATTATTACTATGTTAACAGGTATGATGGCACTCTGCTGTCTATTTTTTCTGTTGTTAGCTTACGTTGGTACTCAGGTTTGTAGACCATGACATGCTTCTCAGGCACCACTGGGGTCTCAGTGTTGGACATACTTACTCTCACATTCCTTGCCCCTTCAACAAGAATCCACCCTAATCCCAACCTCCTTTGATGGTGTGTTTCCCACCATTATCACAAAATCAAATGAGAAGCTGTGAAATGATGGTTTGGATGTATGAGTGTGCTGGTGCTCCCCAGGCTGACTTGGATTCCAAATTCTTACTTCCTTACTGGGATAGAACAGAGCTGGAGTGGGACATGGTTAGGTCTGAGGTAGATGATGGCAACAATGAGGGTAAGGAGGATGAAGGGGGCTCAGACTTCAGTAATGACAATGAAATCTGTACCATGTACATGTGTGGCGTCAGCAACTCAGACTGGTTTTGAGGTGAAATATGATGATCAACACAATTCTCCAAAGGATGACAATGCTGCAGATGACCCAGATGGTGTTCCAAGGTGAGGATAGCAAGGGCAGAAGCGATCACAACTGTGATGGGGAAGGGAACAATGATGATGAAGATGGTGACTCAGACAACAATGAGAACAATGATGACAGTGACAGACCACAATGAAGGTGAGGATGATGGCAATTTGGATGACAGTGAAAATCACTACACATTTGGACAGGCAATGGAAGGTGATCAGGCTTGAGCACAACAACAGGCCATGTTATAGTACTGAGTTTCAGTCCCTCTGAATCACATACTATCTCTAGAATTCCAACTGTCACCTTCCAACACGATGACAATGATGAAGAATAACAAAGAGCCAGCATGAGATGATCATGGTGAGATGGCAATCACAATGCTAGCCTTAGGATGTTGACCCTGGATGTGGCTGCAGTACTCATGATGCATACTGAACTGAGTTGAGGGCAGGCCTTGAAGTCACTAGCACTTGGCAAGGATGTACAGTGAGTGTAGGGTAGGCCTTCAATGCAGTCCCTGGCACACAAGCACTTGGCTTGCCCAGTGACTGACTTGGAATGGTTAGCTTGATATCTACTAGTAAGTCAAACTTGAGGGCTGATGAGATCAACTGACAAGATAGAACTTTGCTTCAGGCATCCACATCACTCTGGTTGCAAATTCCATAAGCAACAAAGTATAAATGTATGAGGTCTCTGATGCCATTGCCCTCAGCCCCATAGTACTTTCTTCTCCTGTGCCCTTCCTCCTACAGTAACTACTATGGCTATGGTGCACAATGGTAGTCAGTGTGGGAGCAGACATCAGTCTGCATCTCAAGCAGGTGACTTGAGTGTGACGAGTGGCCAAAAGTGCCTGCTCACAAATGCACTTGAATTAGGACCAAGAAAAAGACTGTGTGTTATTTGTTTCATCAGCTTTTTCTGCTGACAACCAGTCAGTATCATGCAAGACCTGCTTGTTCACCACAGACATCATTTTGAATGTGTAATCCATGCGTTTTGCAATATTCCAGCCTTGATAACTAGTGGACTTACCCTCATGGGTGAAATTGAGGAAAATGGCTGGGGTTCACTAACTACTCAGTAAGTGATCTCATATGATGTATCTCCACAGACTGATTTATGATCCTCTGAAAGGTTGAAGCAAGAGTATGTGATTTTTCATGAGCTGTTGAAAGCCATTCCAGGCTTCAAGCCCACCTGATGGAGTTGTTGGAAGAGGAGATCATTACCATGGTGGAGTTGGTGAGGTAGTCATCCAATGCTGCTTGATCTTTTGGTTGACAACTGCAAAAGATTCAGAAGAGGGCTAGTAGCGTGAGGGCCAATGATATGAAAGACATGAAGTGTGCAATCATTGATTGGATTACTCCAAAAGGTTAGACCCTTAGCCCACATATCCCTCACAATGTGAAGTCTGGTCAGGGCTTTCACCATGAGTAAATGAGTGCCCTCCTCTGCCCTGCTGGTTATGAATGGCAGAATTCTGAGTATGTCTATAATTTGGCTTCACACCATGGACTAATTAAAATTTCCCAGAATCAAGGAAAAGCTGTGCAATGGACAACTCCAAGTTGCTGGAGATTAGTGGCCAATTTTCCTTTACACCAACTACATGTATGACCCTGATGACCCATGGAATGAGCTTCTTCATAGTGGGCTACTTGTCTGTGTAAGTCTACTGTCTTAGTGTGAGCAAAGACTGATTCAGTGTTTTGTAGGCTTATAAGCATGTTTTCACATCCCATAGCTCAGTAGACCAAGAGCTGAAAGCCACTTGGTCTGGTAATGCTCACATTCATGGAATGCAGAGTGTCATGAAGGCTTCAATTGCTTATGTTGTGACTCAAGTATGTCCATCCCACTGATTTTCTATACTGTCATGCTGATGACATTTTGCCACAGGCATGATTTGCACTCATGTCAGCACAGATATTTTCCTGCATAGATCTTGTTACTGATTCAGAGCACTGTAGGAAACCGGAGTTCCCTACAGTGATATCCGGTGTTTTTCTGCAGTCTGATAGCCCCTATCCTGCGCTCCTGCCAAATCCAAGACCATCCTGCTGCCATTTGTTCTAATCTGAGTCAAGCCGGTTGGAGTCCGAAGGTCAGTTTTCAATCTGATAGTCCGGACCCGAGTTCCCGCACACCGGACCCGGTGTTCCCGCGCCTCGGAACCGTTCCCGTGCTCCGGGTTTGGTCGGGTTTTTGCCTTTCTTATGTTTCCTTTACTGTACTTCATTCAGGAATGCCCGGATTAGCTTTTTGTACCTAGGACTTAGTTTCTAGACAGTGTGCAATCCACCACCATCATTCCTAAGCCTTAAAGTCCAGTTCCCTAGCTTTTTCCTACATTTCCCTACAAGTCCCCTTCAAGTCCTACAAGTATAGTTGGTTTCCTAGCCCTACCGAACAGGGGGAAGCCAGACTCGAGTTTTCCAGTGTCCTGTGGACATTCAGTGAGCCTTTCCTATAGTCCTTTTCCCTTTCTTTGCAATCCCCTTGGGTCGAGATACACACTCGCACCCCTATTTCTTGCATAGGACTACACTCCGGAGTCCTTTTGCTGTTTTACAGCGGGCAGCCAGGTGAGGGTGAAAACAGGGTGAGACAGCGATGCAGGCATGCATGGATGAAGGTGAGGGCCTGGGCAAGGGGGCAACATGGGAGATGCGGGGGGCGAATGGCGTGATGGTGTGAGGGAAGTGGTGGTAGAGGTAGTGCTCCCAGGGTTGAGTGATGGTGTAAGGAGTGAGCATTGCAACTTAACAAAATAAAAAACTACCACGTGGTCACGTGATCTCAACATGAAAATCATTCTGTCTCAACATTAGAATATTCTAGCTACATCTTTACTACACTTCTTTACTACACATTTTTTCTTCACCCCATGTGCAGTAATCACATAGGTGTGTACTTATCATAAGTGTACTTTTGAGAACCACAGCTGTAGACTTTATAATAGTCATGGTAGTGACTTAAATTTTATTTTGTACTATATATTCTATATATTTCTATCAGATGTTGTTGTGCTATATTAGTCTACATAGTTGACATCTAACTACAAGGTACTATAGAGGCAACATAGGAGGTAGTCAACTACAGAGGACTATATAGCCTATATAGCCTATATAGTATGACCCAGTCTACAGATTTTTTTTTGCAGATGTTCAAACCGCTGGTCATGTTTTTCAGACTTACAAATAGTCCAGCAACATTCCAAATGATGATGAACCACATTTTCTGAGAACTCATTAATCAAGGAAAAGTCATCATCTATATGGATGATATAATGATTTTTACCAAAATGCTGGATGAACACAGACAAGTAGTACAAGAAGTGCTCCAAATACTTAGAGAAAACAATCTATATCTTAAACACAAAAAATGTGATTTCAAGCAGAATGAAATGGAGTACCTCAGACTTATCATATCCAAAAACGAGGTCAAAATGGACCCACATAAAACAAAGGTAATCAAAGAATGGCTGGTCCCAACAAGTCACAAAGAAGTCCAAGCATTCCTTGGATTTCTCAACTTTTACTGATGATTCATGAAGGATTTCACCAAAGTCATGCACCCACTCAATGCATTGACATCTGAAAAGAAGGACTTTGCATGGACAGAAGAGGCTCAGTGAGCCTATGAATTGCTCAAACAAGCACTGGTGTCCTTGCCACCACTCACAATCCCAATGGACACAGATGTATTCTGCATCAAGATGGATGGGTCAGACATCAGAATTGGTGCTGTGCTCACCCAAGAGCAGGAAGACACATGGAAGCCTATGGCTTTCATCTCACGGGGTCTAAATGAAGCAGAGCACAATTACCACACTGTGGATCTGAAGATGCTCATGATTATCCATGCAATCAAGGAATGGTGTCATTACCTGTTAGGTGCTGAACAACCCTTCTGTTACAATCATCTAATCTATGATATATGAACACCCTACATCGCTTACATTCAGTACAATTACCCTAGAAACACTACATGCAAACCTAGACTCTATGACACACAAACTCTATGCATGACCCCACAA
>JBBPTO010002117.1:0-11994 GCA_038094155.1 Pulveroboletus cf. aberrans
AGTCTGGCTTTCCCCCGTTCGGTAAGGCTAGGAAACCAACTATGGGCTTGCAGGACTTGGACTGAAGTGAAGGAAAAGAAGGGAGGACTGGACTTCTGGCTTAGAATAGGTAGTAGATGGATTGCATAGTGATGGTAGGGGAACTACATCCTAATTCGGGCATACCTGAATGATATATAACAAGAGAAACACAAAAGAAGACTATTCGACTGTAAAAGAATGCATGGGAAAGTGATCCGGTGCACAGGAATCCGGTATCCAGTGAACCGGATGGGTATCCTGTGTGCACGGGTCCGGGTCCAGTACATTGAATTGAAGGAAATGGCAAACAAAAGTGTAGATGGATTGAAAACTGACCTTCAGACAACTACTGGATCGACTCGGATCAGGATAGACAGCAGCACGGAGCGGTCTCGGATCGACTGGAGCACAGGATAGGGACTAGAGATGGCTAGGAATGGCCGGATATCACTGTAGGAAACTACACTTTCCTACACCGCCCTCAATGCGCATCAACACTCCACACAGCCCTCATGCACCCTCGACATGCCCCATCGCCCACCCCCTGCCCTTGCATGCCCCTGCTGTCTGCCACTGTTATGCACCCTCAACTCATGTCACCCACCCCCCACCCTCGTGTGCCCCCGCCCCGCCCTGCCATCATGCCCCCTAGTTGCACCTTGACATGCTCCACTGACCCACCCTCATGCATGGCCCCAACAAACATCAAAGGCGGTAGGTCAGGGTCATGACAACAAGGGCAACAGTGCACCACGAGATGGCAGTGGTGTCACACTGGCTGCTGCAGCTTTGTCATGACAGCGCAGTGACAAGGATGGCTACAGCAATGGACTAACAAAGGCAGCAGTTCCCTCACACAGTACAACTTGATTGATGGTGGTGTCATATTGAGTTGACTTCTTTTATTCTAGCTTCAGGCCCATCAGATGTCTAGGGATTGTTGTAACGTGTACTGAACATTTCCAAGTCCAATCATTGTACTCTCTTTCATTTCATGGTCAATTACATTTGTATGTGCATATCGTGATACACCCAACTTTGCATATGATTGAAAATAGTAGCAACTACATGAACACTAGGATCAGACTGTAAATGTCTAGCGCTGTAAGTAGCCCTGCCCCACGATAATTATGGAAGCACAGAAACAAATGAATGTGAATGTTTGCTCATGGGTGTATTGTAGAGTATCTACCACTCATGTTCGAAAGTGGGGGAATTTGTAAAACTGTCTGCTTCATGGGCCAAACACCAAGAAGTGTCTGGGTTTGCTAGTCAAGCTAAGGTAAACATACACGTATGGTGCGTTGTCTATGTCAATGTGAATGTGCAGTATGAACTCCTCTGAGACTCGGTATGTGAGTCTGTATGAGTCTGTGAGTCTGTGGGTCTGTGGGTCTGTGGGTCTGTACTCACACTGTGGCACTGTAGCGGTGCTGTAAAATGAGGTAATACTGTGACACACTGTGCCAAATTCAGTCATTTGCTGATGCACCAATATTTCCTTGCCGGACACTGAGATTCGTCTCCAAGCTCATCTTGGAAATTGTTACATCAATGCAGATTGGTAGCCTGCCCTCAAGGCAGTCATGGATGCAGAAGGAGATGTAGATGTGGCCCTGAAGGCAACCGAGCAACTTGAACTCGAAGTCAAACAGCACCCTGGTCTCAAAATTCACATCCCACTTCATAAACATGCAATTCCTCAGGTCATCGAAGCAGAAAATCAACTTATGGAGACAATCAAGAAGCTGAAGTCACGGAATCGCATTTTCAGCACTCCGCTGACCATCAATGAGCTTCTGGACCCTCCTGAGGAAAAGGAAATCAGGGAAGGGCCATCTGTTGATAGCGAGTCGGCTAACAGAAGTGACCAGATGATCACCGACATTGTGTGCAGGGAGATGGCTGTGGAATGTGCTGAGGCTGCAATTGTGATTTCGGATGATGAAGACGCACCCACAGCACCTTCCATCACACGTACAAATGCCCTCTCAATCTGCAATCAGCTCGAGCAGGTTGTCAAGGAATATGGTGATGTGGATGACCTTCTTACTTTATCTCATCATCTCTGCTGCTTTCGGGCTAAGATACGACGCCAGGATTTTCTCAATGCTAAACAGACTTCTTTAGATAGCTTTCTCGGACTGTAGATACTCAACTACGCTAGATTTTCGGCACCCGTGGGAACATTTTGGTTTTGCATATCCCTAGAAATGCATATGATTTTCCTGCTCCCGACAGTATGCATTATGAGCATATGTACTGTAGTGGTTCAAGCTCAAGTTCGGGCAGCTTGTCGGGCATCGGAGCCCATCTTCGATTTGGTCAACATATCACCAAGTACCCAACAAACGTCACGGTCAAGTTGCATATATTTATGCTGGGGAAGCTTGATCCCACACAGCTTCTTTACGCCTTTGCATTAGGATCGTAGACAAGGTCAGTTGCTCGGCTCAGCTAATGTTTCTTCAGACTAATGTCTATCCTATGACAAGGTCTTACAGGTCAGTCCGAGTACTAGAAATATGACGGTCCGTATCGTCGAAAAAGCAAAACATGTCATTGTCCTAGAGATGGACCCTCGGATGGCAGCAGAAGTGACGACGACAAAAGGTCTCCAGTGAAAGTATGCATCGATCTTCCTCCTCGATCTTCCTCCTCTCCTCAGCACAATCCAGTCTCTCTCAGACGAACAACGAAAATTCGACATCGTCGTCGGTGACCTCGTTAACGCCTTCCTTATTTCGACGTCTGCATACCCATCACGCCCCAGTAAACCTGCCCGCCCCTCGTCTTCCGCTTGCTCTTCCACCATCCACTGTGTCACGTCGGTATCCTCCTTCTAGCACGAGTTCGCGCTTTGACTCGTCACCCAACCGGGCACGGAGCTCTGGTCGCGATTGTCCCCCATCATCCAACTCTACCCCAACGACGACTTGCTCGTCCATGTCAGCAAGAACAACTTTCCGCTCGTGGAGTCATCTGCTGTGTGCATGGATACGCTTGACCCGCTACCACCTGTCAAGTTGAAGAGTCCGATGACCTCTGTCGGATCGTGTTTTCGCAGAGAAGCAAGACAGTGTAAGCAACGTTTATGGCCGGAGGGGTCCTCGAGATGTTGGAGAACTTGAGCTGGTGGAGGGTGTAGTGATCGCTGAAAAACGAGGTGAGCACGCTGAAGGATCTGCAAGGCAGATTCGTCTCATGCGTTTCTTAGATGATCGACGATTGCATTGGTATGGAAGTTAGTCGTCTTTAAATCGACTAGATGATTCTCGGAACAGAGAACGGTGAAGATGACGATCTTTCAAAGCAAGTTGTTTACCAATGAGTTTTGGAGACTTTTTTGACATCTCGCCAATAGCAGATTATTATCTGCTTTCTATGAAGAAGGCACACCTTTTCCGTGACCTCATGCTGCTATCAGATGGACGGGATGCAGGGATTTCGGCCGACTTCGGTGATCACAGAAGCTCGGACGCCCTACCTTGGAAACTTGATATTTGGCTCGAGCCGGAATTCAACTAATGCCATTGAATAAGCCATACCAATCGCTTTGGATAACGCGAAGGATAGCTGTACTCAACACCCAACTATTGATCAATGCGCTCCTGGTCTGCATTTCACGAAACTTACATTTTGTGAGCCTTGGGGAGTTTGTGGATCTTATAGACAAATGTCGGCAGCATTACCGTTAATTTCCGACTCCCGAGTCTCCTTTTCTTTCCGTCCGTCATGTCGGTTGATACATTTTGCAAGGTATTCGTGTCTTTCTAGTGACCAGAGTTGCCTAATGAAGTTGGCCGTCTCTGATCGTTTCAGCTTTATAACAAAACGGGCACACCATAACTCTTGTATTAGTATCCACTGGGATATTGTTCATTTTGTGTCAGTTGCCAATTTCTGACTCGTTTCCGGCGCAGGGCATGTGGACGTTTGTTATTCCCCGATCATGCGCCACCCATGGGGGGCGTGGAGAACGGCCATGGTGGTGCTATTACGTGGGCCTTGTCCGAAACACCCGATACCATGCCATCGTTCGCATGGCGGGAAGGAGTGAAATTTTTTCCACATGGCCCGGAGGCCCTGAACACGGAAGGAGATCCGATATCAATGTTACGTGAATACCCCGGAGATGACGATGGAAGCGATTGATCTTGTCGCTAACGCACAGGGTTGCATGGGTGCTGATAGGTTGTCAGTTTTGATCCTCTCACATTGAACAGTAACGGGCATTCTCATACGCTCGTCCCAAAGTGTCAACAACCCGTGGGGTAAAATCGCATGGGTCAATCTACCCACATCCATCCCTTCTTCAGAGCCTTCGTTCTTCTACAGTGAGCAATGGCGTTGACATGCTGAGGATTGAGGTGCTATATAAACCCTTCAATGAGTTTCGAATTCCTCAAGCACTCCGAGTGCTCTTTTAACTGCTTTGCTACTATGCGCCTCTTTCCTATTGTCTCTGTTCTCTTCTGTAGTGTTGTCTCCATATTCTGCACCCCGGTTGCCGTCCACCAGCCCGAGGTCACCCAGTCTGTCGCTTCCATCCTGATCAGCCTCAGCGATATCATCGTGCCTCTCGCCGACCAATTGCGTGTGTAATGCATGTTGTCATTTTTATCCAACTGCTGACAGTGATCTAGTTTATGCCACACCTCAGAACGCGACAGATGAAAACTTGAGACCCGTCATCACTAATATTGGCACAGCAGTAGTTGATGCTGTGAACGATATAAAGGGTCTTCAAGGGCAGTCTTCCAGTCAGCTCATGGCCTCTGCCGATGGTACTGCAATTTTGGGGGTATCCGACATCGCTTCGCTTCTTGCCGGTATTGTCAATGTGCGTCTCCGTGACTAGCAACCGTGTGGTTGTTCAGGAGCTCATTCAACAATGCGATAGTTCATTTTCAAGGCTATTGCTGCAGTTCTCAACGTGGCCGACAATTCGATTCAATCTCTAATCAAAGATTTGGTCATTGCACTCGGGCAAGTGCTTACCCTATATTGCAGTAATGTAGGCCTTGATAACCTTTTCATTTCCCAGGAAGCCCGTAATCAGCTTGCTGTCTACATTAGTTTCCTTGATTGGTGGCCTTGCTGGGCCCTTGCTCGCCTTACTCGCACCTGTCCTCCACATCATTACTAGCCACGGCCTCCTATCACTCCTCACTGAGGTTCTTGGTGTCTTCTTGTAATGTATCCAAGCGCCGTACCACATAGTAAGTAGTTCATGGGATGTGGAGTCCTGCACCAATGAAGGAAATCCTCCCCCAAACCATCCTTCTGTAATGTTTATCCCGCACGATGCCGTTGAATTGAATATTATATTTTTGAGAGTTTTCTCGCCATCGAAACATCTTCCCCGTCAAAGCTTCCTTTTAGATTTCCATGCAACACCAGTACTGGGACTCACATGACAGGTGGCTAGAAGTACCACTAATTTTGTCGGATCGGGTCTAAAAGCGTATAGAAATAGGATGGCCGGGGACGCCTCTGAGGGAGGCGATGAGGATAAAATCCGGAGTCCATAAAACGATAGGTAGTACTACTCTCGATCACTAACCAGACGAATGAGACAGATCACGTGTCGTCAAAAACATGACAACAACAGACAGACGTTGCAATAAGCGCAACTGTCTGTTTTGGACATCGACGAGAAGCTATTGTGGTACTGCCTACAAACCCTTGGCGTCGTCGTGAAACGCTCGACCTCCAAGCCGATCGAAGCAAGTTCCACCAGGTCTATCCATGTGTATCTTTGTTTGCACTCCCTAACGAAGTTGGGCACAGGACCCATGTCATCGATCGAAGATGACACTAACGCGTTACCTTACATACTATTACGCTCATTCGCCATGATCATCTTCTCGGAAATAGGCGATAAAACATTCCTTATTGCGGTCATTCTGGCGATGCGTCACCCCCGCGCTGTGGTGTTCGCAGGCGCTTTTGCCTCCCTGTTGTTGATGTCCCTGCTCTCCGCCGAATTGGGCCATCTTCTCCTCAAGCTGATACCCGAGAAATGGATTCATGTCTCCGCTGGCGTACTTTTCTTGGTCTTTGGAGCCAAGATGATGATGGAGGCAAGAGAGATGCCGAGCGGGAGTGAAAAAATGGAGGAGGAAATGCGAGAAGCTGAAGAAGAGATCGAGACTGACGCTGCAGACAGTACGGGATATAACGGCCATTCTATTCCCCTGGAACGCCTTGAAGAAGGTGAAGCACGTCCTTCGTCACCCCCTCGAAAGACAGCGAGATCCAGTGTTGCGGAGGGAGCTCGCAACTTTTGCAATCTTGTCCTCGGGCCTGTTTTTGTCCAATCGTTTCTGCTCACGTTCCTGGGAGAATGGGGCGACAGGAGCCAATTTGCAACCGTCGCGTTAGGCGCGACGCATGTGCGTACATCCCATACAGTTGGTATGACAGATAGGCTGACGGAACACCCCTTGCCTGCTTTTTTTTAAAGAACGTTCTTCTCGTAGCATTAGGGACGATCATCGGTCACACGGCTTGCACGGGCCTCGCCGTCATGGCCGGTCACTTCGTCGCAACCAAGATATCCGTCAAACGCGGTTCGTGTCCGAAGAATACTATGCTCCATTTTCCTTCTCACGCACCGAACTATCCACAGTCACCTTCGGAGGATCTGTCCTCTTTCTGGTTTTTGGGGTGCTTTATCTTTATGAGGCTTTCATAGCGTTAGCGGATGAACTTCCAATACCAATTCCTTCGGACGAAGGCTTGACGATTTGATCACTTTCGGAAATCAGTACAAGTTTTGTGTCCCGTTATCAACCCTCCTGTCTAACAATGGCATAGACGTGGTGATTTGACAGGTAGGGTCTTCCTACCCGTGGGGCTGCCTGCGGGAGATCATAAATTGATGGGTGTTCGCCAGCACCATTGATCAACCGGCTTTGATTGTTACCCTTGGAAGTAGTAGGGACTAGGGTCGAACCACTGGAAAGAGACTCCGATTTGCTCCCAGCTGCGGGAGAACCGAGTGGCAGGGACGAAGGCAAGAGCGTGAAGCCGACTTCGGCGGCGCGCGCTCAATCAGGGCTTGCTGAGTACATCATTTCCACTGGCAGTAGCATGTAAGCACCGTTGTGCGCCTACACGACAGTGAGTGGGACATGTCGCGGAAGACACTAGTGTGTGTGGGTCATGAGCGAAGTGGTTGGGTGAAGTTGTGAGGATGCGGTCGTTATTTACTTATTGTGAAGTCCTAAGGACGACAAATAAATGAATCGTGACAGGAAAGTGGTTGTGGAAGAAACGTGGGTCACGAAGTACTAGACCACCAAGTCCCCAAGTCAGCCTTAAACTTTCCCCCTCCCTTACTACCCGAACCCTTTTTGTCACTTATCTATGTCAGATCGACAATATTTATATACTCCGTCACGGTGTTTAGCTTGCACACACAATGAGCTTAAGTCCTATACCTTTAGGTTTAAGTGGTCAGTGTCCAAAAAACGAGAAGCTACCGTAGAGAAGGCTGGCAACCGAATATTCGGATATGCTCACTAGGCGCCACTCAAGACCGTCAGTTGTAGGAAGGGTGGAAAGAAATAAGACGAACCTGAGCGACAAGTCTACAGGTCTAGGACCTAAACTGCTGATAAACACGTTAACTATACGATAGGAAAGGACGTCCAGACGTCAAAGTTCTTTATTCGATTCACCGAGCGGAATCGTGACCGAAAGAAACACTGCAATAACCGACTGGCCATCGATGCCATCTCGTACTTTCCGTCTTCCCAGTTACTTTAATCTTGCTTCCGTGAACACCATGAAAGACGGAGGGGATCTCCCGATCAAGATGGCATCTCCAACGTGACGCGAGCGCTCACTTGGAGGTTCTGATCTCGTCCGATTCGACGATCGTTCGCCACTCTTGAACCCGCCGGAGAGTGAGGATCTGTAGTGCCCTTTTGCGTCCAATGGGCGCGCTAGGCTGGTCGATATCTCTGAATCTCCGTGCTGAGCGGTCGCCGGTTCAAGCGGGATGATTCACTTGTACCGAACGGTATTTCGTACGACACGTCATTTTGTAACGTTCCGACTTTGATATCATAGGCAGGACCCAGTTCGTTCTTTACGATGCTCCTGAAGAGTGATTGGTTCACAGGTGATGCTGCGATAGTGGCACTCCGAAGACACTCATGCTTACGTTCATCGCTCCGCGATTTTGTGGCTGTTAGTGGGTGCCCGCTGCACTCGACCCACAAGCCAATCAGACGGCCATGGGCTGGAGGACGTCCCGTGCGGCCATTGAAGTCTCGATATGTTGACGAGTTGCCGCCAGGTGTTCTTATCAGCAAACTGCCGAGAAGAACTTTTCCATCGAACTTCTTACCACGACAAGAGCGAGCAAGTGAATTCCCAGACATCACAACGTTCAGCGAGGGGTATGGTATGCCCTCAGCGCAGGAAAGCTTTGCGTACGGAACAAACGTTGGCGCCAGAACTTACGACAAAGCCTCGATCTTTTCCAACAACACGTTCTTGCCTTTTGCCTCGCTGTCCCTCATCCGAGCCACGAAGGCGTCGTCGAACCAGCTTCGGATCGTCTCCTTTTGCTCTTCGTTCCCTTCTTTACATATCCGCTCCACCAGCTCGGCGACGACAAAGGCCCCCTCGCCCTGCGCGATCGCGACCGTCGTGTCCCGCCCGACGACCGAGAGGAATACTGCAGCGAACGCCAATGGTGAGAACGCGGGGGCGCGCACCACCCGCTGCTCCGAGTGGGAGAAATGGCCGCCCTGAAGCAGACTCTTGTACATGCGCGAGGTATGAGGAAGATCGATCGGATGTGGTCCAGAAGGGTCTTCCGATGGGTAGGGGGACGTCAGCGCTTTGGCAAGGGACGTCATCGCGGCCGACTGATCTGTATGCGCGCGTCAAGATGCTACGTCGGACGATGCGAGGAGTCGATTTTTTTTAAAAAAAAAAAAAAGGGAACTTGCCTCCTTCGGCATAGAGCATGATCTCCAGCACGAGCAAGCTCCCCCCGGTGTCTCTCGCAGTCTCCGCGCCCTTGTCCACCACGAATTGGAGAAGTTCCTCACTGGCCGCCTGCCGGATCTCGTTTTCCCTGATCACGTTGTCTTTCTTGCTCGTTTTGGCCCGCGTGACGTCCGTATCCGCTATCACGGCGATTTGTGCCGGAGTCCAATGTCTGCGCGAGCGCGGCACTATGAGATGGAAGAGGGTGCGTCTGCCTTGGGGACTTGACGCCAGTGAGGAAGCATGTGATGTAATGTCGGATACAAGTGACTTCGTCGTGAGTTTTGTGTCACTAGTAAACCGCGTCAAGAAGGGGAATAAACGTTGGACCAAGATCATACTCAATGACGTCGAGCGCCGTAAACAGCACCAGCTGAGCTTCATCGTCGGTGCACATTCGTTCGACGTGGGGTTTTATCACTTTGATGATGTGCTTCCGGTCCTGGGAAAGCGTGTCTGATCTGCAGATACATACGGACCAGCAAACCAACCTTTGCAGTCCCGTGCGCGATGAACTCACGGACAGCCCTGCTGCCGTCCTTGGTATGCACCAATTCGGCAAGGACGTCCTGACAGCTTGAATGGCTGTTAAATGCTGGACGATCTCAAACAGTCCAAAAGCTACCTTTCGAAGATTTCTCTGCGCAGTTTTTCCCGCTCTGATTCTTCTTCAATCCTATCGAGGGCGGCCAGGAGCTCCCACAGCCCACGATGGACAATAGCGTGTGTGATGGCGCCTTTGTCTGAATTATTAAATCTGCCTAGCGTTCAACCCAAAAGCCAGTGTGAAGATGAGAGCACTGACATGGTCGTCAAGTTCTCTTTGAGAGCAACGAGCAAACGTTTGCGCCTGCTACCCTCGACGCAATCAAGAATGTTGCTTAGTTTTTTTGCGGCGCCCGTGTCTTGAGACGTTCCGTGACTAGCAAAAAAGAGTGTGGCCTCTTTTCCATAAAAATCCCGCAGCAGAATGGAGCGTTCGTAAGCATTTGCATACAATTCGAATGCATCGGCGAGCACGCTTGAAGCTTCTCTGTGCAGTAAGAGTTTGAGAACATGCGACTGAAACTCCAACAGGATTGAAGCGCGATGCGTAGGACAAAACCTGACCAGTTTCGTAACTAGAAACTTGAGGGAAACTCAGAGGTGAATTTCCGGAGCTATGTTTGAGCGACAAAAATTCACCTTGGAGTACTTGCCCTGAACCAATTCCTTGTAGTGTCCCTTGAGTTCCGCAGCAACCTGGTTCCTTTCATTCTGACCTCCATGCTTTACGACGGTCTGTATGATCCTGCTTGCGTCATGCTTGAGTACGATGTCCTTTACTTTTCCTGTCACGATCGCCATCAGGTCTCGGACATGCTTCTGGCGTTCTGATGAGGGGATATCTTTCTGGCGTGCCAGAGACCAGACGCGTTTCGCACTAGCAATCAGCTGAGAATGGGGCTTTGAGGCTTTTCGTTGTTCTTGTAAAACGCGCTGTGCTTTGTGTGACTCCTTAGCGACTGATTCTGCAGAATGTCAGAATGACTAGACCGAGGCAAGTACTCAGAGAAACAAACCGTTTGTAGCCTTTGATGGCTCATTTTCTGCATCGATCTCGTCCTCTGCAAGGCTATCTTCCGCGTTCTCGTCTCTGCTGTCTACATCGCCACTCTCTTCATCAGAGTCTTCCTGTTCTGTCTCCTTGAGGGGGAGTGTCACGGGTCGCCTCCGCGTCTTGACAATTTCATCAGTGTGTTTGGATGATTGTTTCGCGGTACGTGCTTTCTTAGGGTTTGGGCCATTCTGGGATGGTGCTGATCTTTTCTTTGCGTTCTTCCGCACGGCTGGCATCGTGCTCAGACGCACTACCTCGACGGAGAATATTTTCCGGTCCGCTGTGATTTTTGGAGCACGTGACCACTTCCCAATCGCGTTTCCGTTGATCAGGGACGCGTATCGGGCACCTTCAATCTCACTAGCGTATCGATGATTGATCTCGATCAGAAAAAGACAAGCACATAAACTCGAATTCCGGAAGGTCCGTGGATTCAAACCTGCGACCTGACCTCATTCGAATGGCGATTTTGTCGGCACCGAACCACCTTCCGAAGTCTCTGGAGTCCAGGACGTGCCAGGAAGGAGAAGTGGTTTTGTGCTTCAGTGCTTGATTGCTTGTCGTCGAAGGGCACAGTGGCCTTCGGGGTTTGCCGAACCAATTTACCGCACGTCATACATGTTCTGCTGCGGTTCGTTCGCTGTCATGTCGGGATCCGGATCGCCGTCTTCTTTGGTGGCTTCTCTGTCAACTTCGAGCTGATCTTGTCGTCCAACATGCATATGGCCAAACGGGGACGAGCACCCCAGACCAAGTGCCAACGTGTCACAGACGACGTACCAGCATCGACCAACCCAGTGACGTGTACGCGTTGGTGGTAGCCGCACTTTGTTTGAATTGCGTAGTGTGGCTGCTGTTCGTACGATCACGGTCTGGCCGGATCGCATCACCGTTCTTTCTCCCGAAGTATATCTTCCCCCGATTCGGGCACTTAGATGGATTCTGGTCATAACGAAGAGTGCATCCGGAAGACGATGTGACTATTCGAGGGTATGGTAAACGATGCCGCAAGCGATCGGGGACCTTTGAGCAAAGCGTGCTTGCAGGCCCCCGCAATGGCCATAAAGGCTGCCCCACACGTCACATTCTTCTCCCTTCGTTGTCGTCACACACCGCTCATGGCGTCCCCGACGTCGACCTTTGGAACGCTCAGAGCCCTCCATCTCGTCATCGCCGACGCCTTGGATGACATGCAGCGTGTCTTTTCGCAAGATTCTTCTCCCTCCCAGTCCTCTTCGCCCGCCTACCCAAGTTCCCCTGTGCTCTCGTCTGCGACTTCTCCCGTGCCCACCACCCCACCCCCCGCGTTTACCCCCAAGCCCCACACGGCCACAATCCCATAACCCCCACACCCCCACCAA